>JAWQUT010000070.1:1484201-1519214 GCA_033807755.1 Ellobium chinense
CAGACAGACAGACAGACAGACAGACAGACAGACCAGTGGGAGGGGGAGAGCACGGACAGATAAACAGGCAAGCAGGCAGAAAGACATTCCTCAGACCAGACAGACAGACAGACAGACAGACAGACAGACAGACAGACAGACAGAGTTGGAAGCATCATCTCTGCGTCTATCTTTCATATATTCCTTAATTAAAGGCACTCCTTTTCTTTTTGATCCAGTGCCTTGCTTTCTACTTGCACAGACAGATAGATTGTTTTCCTAGCAGGACTACCATTTGGTCGACTGGGAGGGTTGGAGAGGGGATGTGTGTGGCGGGAGATGGGAGAGGTTGTGATCCCTACGGCCTGTACTGTAGTAGTTTAAAAAAAAAAAAAACTTCCATAATATCTACATCTATTAAAAAACAAAACAGCAGACAATAATAAACATTAAAAAGCCATGCAGGATCAGTGAAACACTACTATTCCTGGTTCTTTAAGGAGTATGAAAACTTACAGGCCTTCAATGGAATATAGTTTATACACTTTTCTCTAATAAAAAATACTGTTCACTGTGTAAAATATTTCATTCACTCTCCGACAAATAAATGGGAACAAAACAGGACATCCAACATATTCTAAATCAATAAAGACATATTCAAGCTCACAGTTTGTTTTTTTTATCTAGATACTTTAAAATATACACATATACTATAAATACAAACCAGTTACAACAGCAACATTTCAGAAGTCTTAGAGATACTTATAAATATTATGTATAACAATAATATACAAAGTAATAGGAAGTTATAATACAGTTATCACACCTATAGCTTTGTGTCAATGGTTGAACTCAACAGAAATAACACAATTATAGAAAACAAAGAAATCAGTCTTAGGCTTTGAGTGGAGAGGTAATTTAATCATTAAGACATTGCGTCAAAAGCTGGAGGTCAGGGGTGATTCAGAGGGGAAGGAAGGGGGGGGGGAAGGGGTGCTCTAGCGAATGAATAGAGATTATGACCAAGCGACATCAGGATTACAGCATGTAAATAACACACACACACACAAGATTGATTCAGAAATCAATGTCTTACAAGAAGTGTTTTTATGGTTCTTCGGGATTTTATTGTCTCTCAAAGTCTGAATTACTTTTTCACCTGGATCTAATTTTTCACGACGCTTATATGATAGAATCGTTACGGGCGTTAGATATCTTCGTCGCCAAACTGGCAACCCTGTCTCTTACTGTGCTTCGTGCTATTAGAAAATCATACTAACATTGAAATGTCCAAAATAATCATGGGTAGTTCTTCTGAAATAACAGCGTTTGCGTTTCCCTTGTTTTCCATACAAATTATTTATTAGTGGTGAGGCATGAGATGAATCTTTAAGCATAACTATTTTTTCGCGTGAAGCAATTTTCACGAGTGCTGCTCAATTTGCAAAACTTTCACAAAATTAGATCCTGGTTAAAAAAAAAAAAAACTTTTACAGTAAATAATTTCAATATGCAAGTATAAATGGTGATACAAATCAATGAGTTATTACGGCTGAGCATTCAAAAAACCTTTATATTGGTATATATATTGGGTTTTAATTTTGTATTTCTTATTAAACAAAAAGAAATTCGAGAGTTTTCATGTTTATGCAGAAACCACGAAATAAATAGCAGTATCTTTTTAAAACAGCTGTTGTTATTCCTTAACCAGAGGATCAAACTAAAATGTACGGTGGATTGTGTGGGGACATTTAGTGTTGATAACTACTTACTCAGTCCTTCATCTAGCATATTATGCCAGCATCTCTTCACTATCTATCTAATATAAAGCTAGCAAAATAGTAAAGAACAAATTATGATGTTAAATACCTAATCCAAGATTATTCCTGAGAAAGACAACAGTTTCTCTAAAATAGTACTCTAAGTACAGTATATATAATAATACATTATAGATATCATTTCATCACTGAGACCATCAGAGTCTAGCTTTTAGTTCTGTCTACAATTTGTTATCAGTGGAATCTGACAAAATGACAGCTGGAGAGAGATTGAAGTGAATGAAAGAACCCGTATTACAATATTTTGGAAGATGGGTAGAAATTTTAAGCAGAAGTGACGAGGGAGCAGCTAGGCATGCTAGGAAGCTGAGACACAATGTAAACGTCGAACAAACAGTGAAACGAGTGTCTCGCCTGGCAACAACAGCATTAAAACAAGGGGAATTATACAAAGCCGAGTTTTATCTTGCCCTCAGTTACCACCCCTGTCATGTCACAACAAAACATCATACTGTATGGAATATAATGCGCTAACATCTCTCACTTGTGGCACGACAAAAAAGATCTTAAGACTACAACGGGCCAGGAAGGGGTCTGACAGCTGCAGAAACCTCTGAACATTCTGTACATGCTTGCCAAGTGTGTGAAACGTATGCTGAATATCAGCGATACATTAACTTTGTTCGATGTAGCAAGATGACACTGGATATTCTGATATAAAGTCATTCTCTGAGGTCCAGTGTTTAATGTTAAGTAAATACCTGTCACTGTTCGTTCCTGACCCAAGATGCACACAGGTCAAGAGTAACTCCTGGTATAAGTCTCAAGACTCGGACTCATGTTTATTGTTCTCATGTCATAAGAACAAACTGTAAATAAGCATCCAACAGTGGCTACAAAACAATGAATCACTAAAACGTTGTTGCCTAAGCAAAAATATTTTCCTTCTCTTAATAGTAAATATAAAACTCTTTCATTTACAATTTAATGACATAAATTCCGTTTTTTAGTCCCCGAGGGCTACATAATCTTCAGAAAGAAGACACCCGCTGGAAGAGTGATTTTCATATTTACCCAGACATCACATCTTTTGTTCTCAAATGTTCTGCAATAGATCGTGCCTTATTCAAAGATTTCTGCTCTGAGAATGTGGGTCCGAAATGTTTCAGACACCATTAGACTAGCCTTAGACATATCCGAGTGGTCCCTCAGCGCTACACTCACACTTCTATAAAAAAATTTAAAAAGCAGAGCTTTGGAGATTCAGATGGCTAATTAAAAGTGAACATTACAGCGGAAAAATCTATATATTAAAACATACTGAAGTTTTTAACATTAATATCATTGTCTGCACTGTGCATGTATCATCAACACAGAATGGAGAAATCAAATACTCAGCTAGCATGGGCGACTTTATGTTGACACTGCTGTGGACTATACAGTGTGCCAAGGCACATTTTCCGGCATATTTGGGGGCAGAGTGCAGGGTGTGGTCAATACAGCGTCACATTCAGCTGATGTTGCAGTCGTAAACATTAAACTTAGCAAAGCAACTGAGAATGTTTTCATCTTTTGATCTTGACTGGGTCTAATGTGAAATTTACTGATGGGAGAGAAAGAAAAGAAAAAAAAAGAAGGAGGTTGATATCGAATCATAAAAATGTGGAGGCGTTATACATTCCCGCCGCTTTATACAGTTCAACAAACCCATCAACATAGTTTACTGATGACGTAGTCTTTCCCGTGGAAGATGTTTCAATACAATAAAACATGCCTTGAGTTCTGCTCCTAAAAAAACCAACCCTTAAGGCGGGTTCACATAGTCCAGTTTTCGTTCATATCGAATTTAAAAATAGCATTCCGAATTTCCTTCCCGATTTTCGTTCGTATTCCACCTTCTTACGGGGAATAGCACTGGTCTAATATTTCATTCGTGTTATGAACGAACTGAGCAGTCAGGTGACAAAAACAAAAAGCAGCGATGAAGTGACAAAACTATTTATCGCTTTACCCTAGGGATATGTGTTCAAAGTCGAACATGTACTGCAACAATGTACTACACGTGTTTCGAGTTTGGAGATGGCTGCTATCGGGAAGTGTTTATTTACGCCAGTAAGGTCTAGACGATGTACGCAGCGTTTCCCCACAGGAGGGAGGGGGCGTTATTATATCATCATATTATCTAATACACCATTTTACACTTTGGCGTGCAATCTTCGTGTGCTGCTAGCGTCTTGGGAATCATTTCTGGAATGGTGTGCACGCGCTGGTGGTTTCCACGAGGCATTCTGATATATAATAATCGAACAAAATTGCAGCCGTGTGCCCCTCCTCCCCAACCTCAAATTAAGGACATAGCTGGAAAAAACACACGTTATGATTCAACCTAAGTTGAAATCTGGGCTCATGTAACTCTGATTTCAAAAACCTGGATCCTGACGTGACAAAGAGAATAACAGGGTAAAGTAAATATTACTATCGATTTCGCACAAATCTTAGATTTCTTAAAAGTCAAATAAATAGGAATCTCAACTGAATTTTACTAAATTTAATGGAAGATCCGAACCTTTCCCAGAAATTGTGATGAGCGTGCATCTCACTACCACATGACAGGGGATTTATGAGGAACGAAGAACATAACTTGTGTCATACATTAAACCTAGAGAAGCCTATGTATGAACACATGATTGATAGCATCGCAAACTACAGTTGCTCTAAGATCATCACCCTCAAAGGTAAAAAATGCACTTTGCATCAAATTACCAATGCACATATGATAATGAGTTGCGCACCATGTTTTCTGCATTACAACTTCTGGGAAAGGACCGCGTCTCCCTTATATGTGTCAAAATACATATATAAATACCCAAGGAATGCCATCAGGGGAATTCATATTTCTAACATATACACACACACAAAATGAGGTTGTGGTAAATCGAGGCTGTAGGTGGAAGTTCGATGAAAGAATGCCATGCAACACTGAATCACATTTAATTACCATATATGAAGGATTGAAATATCCAAAGATAAAGTGGAAACTTTTATAATGGATCAAAACTTAGGAAGAATAATCCTAACGCCTCACGGAATACAAGCTACAAAAGGGATAAAAACCAAGATTTGACATTGAAATAAAAAAGGCCATCCCACTCAACCATAATGTTTAGCTTCAGGTAAAGGCGACAGCGTTTGTCGACTAGCCAGTGTAATCACAGTCTAAGTGAAATGTTGTCAGGAAGGTTCATTATTCAGAATTCAGTAATCGGTCTTACAGTAGAAACATTTCTTTGTGATTTGGAACAAACACGCTGGCAGAAAACTTTAATTTGTACTCAGAGGCCCCAGTGCTCTCTCTCGCTACGGTGCCACGTTATCAGGATGACTTAACTTGTTATCTTATTGTTCGTGTCACTCATTTAGTGAAAAGTAGCCTTACAAGACTGTTTGACTCATCGCCCCGCCTTCCCTCCCTCCTTCCCAAACCTCCTTTCAAGACTTCAGCTCTTGCTGTGGTCAAATGGATGTATTTATCATTTTATCCAATCTTAGTAATTGGTACTTAACGAAGTTGAGGTCATTTTTAAAAAATACTATATAAAAGCCATATTAAACTCTAAAGATTCTCCTTTCAAAGAAAGAGCAAAACTTTCCTATGTTCAATGGACGGAATAGTAGAAATCACTTTAAATTTTGTCTAGTTTGATCCGCAAAACCCAAAACAGCTTCTTTGTTGGATCCCTCCTCTGAAATCTTCCCTGAGGTGCGTCTTCACTCAACAAATTTTTAACAATACACGCAGAGTCCAGTGACTTGTGACTTGTGACAAAAGATCTTTGATTTTAATTCCCACTCCTCCCTCCCTTTTTTGTGTTTTGTTTTCATGGTTGGCAACTAAACTGAAAAGTAAACGCTTACAAAGATATCATTAATGACACATTTATTTCAGGGCAGTCTCACCAGATTTTTATCAAGAACTATTGTAAACTATTGATGATGAAAAATTTTATCCCATGGTGGGTATAGGGGTGATGTCGAGAAAGAGAATGACGAAGGGCTGGGGAAGGATAAGGACTCCAGAAAGCTGAATTATGTTTAATGTATGGGTGGCCTCTACAGAGAGTGCATATCTGAGTTCTGAGGTCTTCGCATAAACTGCATTATTCTACTTTTGGGTGCACTTGGGAGTTTTTCGTTCAAACTGCAGGTGAGGTTGAGTAGCACATCTATTACATCTTTATGAGTGTAAGGACTCATGCCAACAAATTTCTATTTTTCTTTGCAGATCATTCATATAACCATGTTATCACGATCCCTAAAAAATATAATAGTTGTACGTTATTCTAGGTGCTCTCCTATAACAGAGTAGGCGTCGTTGGAAAAAAATACGCCGGTATGTTTGGGCAGAACATGGAGGCTAATTTTCTTTTTTTTTATAAAAGGTCCATATAGACGTCAAAGAAATTTCACAATACTGACATTTTTCACCAATTTTTGACACTTTTTGAGTTTTGTTATTCCGTCTATGTAGAGTAAGATTTTTAAATGTATTATTATATTATTGATCATGTTCTCCTAAAGATATTGCGAACTCTTAAATTGGATTTTGTTAGGTCAAAGAGATATTGAATTCTGTAAGCCTCTGGGCACCTGTCATTGTGTTGGACACATAAGGTAGATCTGAAAGGTGTTCTCTGTTTCAAATGAACAGGAAAGGCCTTGCCTATCTAAATGGATTGATTAATACTGGACAACGTTAAGTATTGAGTTACTTTGGTTAATTCAAAGGGTTGGACAATTTGCTTTGTCCTGACAGTATTTCGCATTAATGACAGCAGAATTGCAGAGGAAGACAACCGTATTGGCGTAAGTGATCAGTGAAAGAGATAAGAGAAAAGAACCTGAACGCGTCTACGGCACAAAACGGAGTGGCCTATGCTAATGATGAAAGAAAACTACGATTTTGGAGGAGGCGGAGGTAATGGGGTGAGGGTCAAAAGGCACTGCATAATTTCATCTTGATTATGATGTATACACAGTCTCCACTTCTTATATTTTAATCACTGTGTAATAAAAAAAAAATTCAAACATGCTACCATACAAATCTGGGCGGGTTCTGGGACAAACTTTTGTGAGATTCATAATTTCACAGGTCTTATATGTTCGAAAGCACGGCACACTGAAAAAACATGAAAACAAGGGAGTTAAAATCTCGTGTCCAGAAGAGAAGATATTTTGTGTCATGTCGCTAGGTTTTAATAACTAAAAACGTGGATATTTTTTTAAAAAATTAGGTCTGTGAAATACTCAAAAAGTGATGCCTCTCTGACTGTGATTATCTGCCAGTCTTCCCCCTTTAGTTCAGTAAAATCAAATGATGAAGGAATTTGATAAAATGATGATTAGCTTAATTATATCAGTAATCCCAAATGATTCATCTCTATTTATCAAATACTATTATTAACAAAGAATGAGTATCACACTTCTAAATCTGACATCGACTCTGCTTGACTGAGTGGCGCCACGAGTTTGTCTGTGTCACTTGCACTGGCACTCATGCTCATTGCAACCTCCTGTATGGACTGTCTGTCCTCTCTTCCACCAAGAGCCGATGTTGATGCTGACCTTGATCTCTTGCTGTTAGAGGCAGGCATCATTGACAAGATGGGAAGCTGTGAAAGCGACGGACTTTGAGTTTTTGCTGGGCAAAGGAGATGTGTTTTCTCCGGCAGCGGCTCACAGTCTATAAATTCGATGTCTTCAGGGCTGCATGATGTTGCAGTAGGTTGCTGGCACTCGACTGGTGGCAAAGAAGGCGACAGACTTTTTGGACGCTGAAGTTTTGAAGATCTCTTCACATCAGTGGTGTGAGTTTCCAATAGTGAGACTCCAGATCCCTTGCTGGGTGATTTTGGTGATGGAGACAAATTGAGGTTATCTTTAGGAGATTTCGGTGAAAGGGATTTGGGGGATAAAGCTGACCGCGGCGATGATTTTGACTTTCGCTTGCTCTTTTTCTGCTTTGGAGAAGGAGATCTGCTCGAACTGCTTATGCTCTGAGGCTTTGGTGAAGCTAAGTTTTTACTACGTTCTGACTTTGGAGAAGGTGAGTTAGCAGCGCTTTGGGCGCCTGAGGTATGGGATCCGCTACTTTCCAAAGTTTGTTTGCTGAGTATATGAGAAGCCTCATCCCCAGTAGTACTGAGATCTAATCCAGGGGATGGTGAGGATAAAGAGGAAAGTTCAAGGTTTGACAGTCTGAGAGCATTAGCCTTGTCACACTGGCCAGACTTGGCGTCACATGTTTCTAACTGTGTCAATTTGTAATAGTCATCCGGAAATGGATGAGTCGATGCATCTAGAGTCAAAGGACTCAGGGCACTTTTATCAGAGGTCATAGGGCTGATTCCAAAAGACGAAGACGCTGCTGTAGCAGCTATTGACATACCATCACTGTATCTAGAGTTCGAATCTACAGCAGGGCGTGGGAATTTGGCAAACATCGATTTTGCCCTACCAGGTTGTAATGGAGAAAGATTGGAAGGTCGAGGAAACCGATCCCTTCGCAACACAAGCGATGGGCTTGCCTCTGGAACTCTGGTAACTATTGTAGAGGTTGGGCCAGAGTTCACTGGTGATTGTGAGGCAGCAGTTTGTTGTGAGAGAGGGAGGGAAGATTGTTTGCTGACTGCTGATCGAAGAAGACTTGTACTACCAGATCTGTCTCTACCCCGCAGATCTGGTGCTGTCTGTGCTGCAGGTACACGCTCTCCGTCGAGAACATTAGAACTGCCCTGTCTTGATGGAAACAGAAAATTACTGGACACAGGACTTGGACTGAAGTTCACCCTGGGGCTTCCAAGAGGACTTGGTGAGGCTACCCCTCCTTTGGACGATTGAAATGGACTAAGGAACTGGTCACTTCGGTGTGGGTAACTATACCCTGGGCCCATATCAGGCGCTGGTGAGGATACTGACTGAAGACTTGCAGAATCTCTAGTTTCCCCTTCTGTAGACTGACTGAAATAGAAGCTTGGAGTAGGATAGAGGTTGGGGTTTGGTGAGGGTGAAGGAGCGTAGGATGGTTGGAGACTGTGAGTGGAAAAATACATGTTACAGGGGCCTGGGCTCTGAGACACAAGTCGTAGAAGACTGTCAACGTTCCTGGAGATGGATGACAGATCTTCATGAAGGTCGTCCAAGCGTCGTTCAAGACCGATTACTGTGTCTCGTGTGCCTTCCAGTTCCATCTGAAGAGTGTGAACCATGACTTGTTCCACAGACCTCTCAGTAGCCACTGAGGAGGAAAGGTGTTAAGATGTAAGTAGGTGCCCTGGAGACATAATTTAGCTTACAATGCAAGTAGGTACCCTTGAAACATATGACTTTGCAATGTAAATAGGTGCCAAAACGAAGTCAGCCAATGACCTAGAATGTTAATGAAATCGTTTCACGGTGCCATCAATATTTTATTTACAAGAGCAGTAAAACTACCACCTTATCTCAGTCACTGTACAACAAACTGAATTACCAATGAAGATTCTCGTGCACAGTCGTCTAATGATATAATAATGATGGAATTATTATAACTTGATGTTAATGCACTTACTACAATAGCTGCTTGTGCAGAAGAGGAATGTCAATGGATTTGGCATATTTCAGTCATGTAATATTAGGACTTCTGTGTATAAAGCCTTCGATTATGAATGTGATTGTTGGCCTTCACAGTCTAAGGGGGATAATTACAACATTTAAACTTATGCAGCCTTTTTTACTCTAGAGTTACCAACCGTTGTTTAAAATAGGTAACGTTCGGCTGGGTTTTAATTTGTCCCTCTGCCGTCTGTGCATGTTCAGTCTGGGGTTGCCTGAAGCAGTTCTCCTGAGAGCTAGTGACGACAAAGTTGGAGGAGTTGCCTTCGACCTCGGAGGGATGTGTGATGGTGGCTGAGGGGGTATGCTAGGGATGCTGGACATAGTGGGCGTGACAGCTGACAAGGCCGGCAATGTAGGCAAAGCTGCTGGCCCTTCATCCCTATGGAAGAATAGCCAGGATAAACAGAAGATTATATTTTGTCCTCGTTCATTATTCTAATACACTTGGTACCTTGGAATCATGCATTCCCAGAGTGATCATTGGTAGTGTGGCTTTTTAGAGTCAAGGCATTTATTAAAGCTTTTTGTGAAAGGATACATTGTATCAAAGCGCTATCTCGGACTTGCATGCCCTGCGTGCTTTGAACCATATGAATGTTTTCTCTCCCTTCCTTTCTCTCTCTCTCTCTCTTTCTTCTCTCTCTCTCTCTCTCTCTCTCTCTCTCTCTCTCTCTCTCTCTCTCTCTCTCTCAAAGAGGCACAATTCGACGCACACGAGCACACGCATACGTATACAGAATGTGCACTTAATGTTTCAAAGGTTTAAATTACTACAGGAGCAACCTAATATCACCGAATCGTACAAGCAGATATAGTCTCCTGCACACATGATTAGTATGAGAAGATTAGCGTTGCATAAAAGCAAAACAAGGGCTCCGGCTAGAGGTACCAATCACGTAGGGATGGTTCATACAAGGGTACAGTGGGTCTAAGGAATAATGTTCACGTTGATTGGCAGGATAAAAGATTCATATATTTGGCTATTGTTATGATCAAGCAGATGTTGACTATCATGACTATTTGTTCATACTGCATACCCCCTCAGCCACTGCAGTATAATAGAAACTAGAAACTACTGCGGTCAAATTCCTGAGTAAATGGACATATCGTCGTTCCCATTGCAAAATGCTCTGTAGTACTTTATAAAACCTTTACGATCCATCACTTTGCAGTGCGAACAACGATATGGATGAGTGGATGTTTGACGGGCGGGGTGAGGACATACACCAATTAATGTCAGGGCAAAACTATATGTTAGTTTCAGGTGTATCTGAAATATTAACAACTGTCCGAGTCTTTATCCAAATTAGCTCAAAGAAATAAAATGCACTAAGACATACCATCCAAGACCCTTGCTACTGAACCAAGACCTTAAAACCTTAACGTGAATTTCATATCCGTCGTACTCGTTAAATATTAAACAGATTCACTACATTCTGAGCTGAGACATTCACGCCATCATATCAAATAAGCCAACTGCAGCACAGGTAAACATCACAGCATTCCACTGATCTTATTCAAAGCAAACGTTGACATTGGATCCACATCCAATATACAGTGTCTACTTGTCTAAACAAAATACTAACACAGTAATACAGCGCCATCCTTTCGTGAAAAGCTACAAAATATCATGTCAGTCTCTTCTTTGGAACCTTAGTATGTTCTCTAGACCAGCTTGAATGACACCATGGAAACATTGAACAAAATAAGAATCACGTGCGTCTCTCTGAGCCAAGTCTCATTCAGCGATGTAGTGGTCAATAATAAGTTAAAAAAAAAAAAGAGTCGCTATCTCAATTGTAAAACATCAGTTTCTGAATCTAAGCTATTCATATCAACACCAGTTCCGACTATGCAAACTTTGTGGTTTACAACTGTTATATCCGGGACTAGAAATCGTCAGTAGAACAATGTCCTTTTGTTTTGTGAATCTATGCCAGGTAATCATGTTTCTCATTTACAAATAGTCTCCGTTGTTTCAGAACGAGATTGGGCTACATGAAATTCCATATCCCATGTCTAGTAAACCATGTGATAAGCTGATCTCTGTCTCATGGGCTCATATGACCGACCGTACATCTTTCACAAGTCATCAACAAGAGTTTTTTTTTTTTCAGAAATAATTTAACTTGATGGTAAAGTGAATATTCACCGTAGGTACCTAATATATCCTACATGGCAGATAGTGTTTTGTATTTCCTTATTCTTCACCTTCAAATGGCAGACTGCATTTATGGGTAGTTTGTTTTTTTTTCTATTTTTTGGCTGTTCGTTTGGTTCTTTTTTTTTCTTTGTTTTAATTAAACATTCAATTTTCTTCTAACAATTTGTAAGCATCAGATACATCGTTACTGTTTACACATATCCGTTATTTATTTAGAGTGTCAAAACCTTAATAACACTTTCTTCTGACAGTCATTAGAATCGGTGCATTCGACGCATTCTCAGAATAAGAGAGTGTAGCTCTTCTACGCTACTTGATGACAAATTAGTTCTGATTATATATCGATGCTTCTCGGTTCTGCACCAATTTTACATGGATCAATTAGGACAGCTGGCAGGAACGGTGTCCTTCTTTGGCTGTGTTGTTATCGTTGCAACATGTATTCCTTTTACGCCTGCACTTGTTACTTGTCTCAGGAGCAGCATCACGACAGTCCTCAAATACCGGTACTTTGTCTACTGCATTTGACACAGAAGCCCCATTCTGAGTGTGTCTCTCTTGCTACTTTACTATCCAGGAAAATGACATCACCCTATCTTGTGCTTTCCTCATTCATGTTCAAAACTTTGTGTTCATGAAAACTGCTGTGATTCACTGAGAAGTTTATGGGTCAGTGTCATAATCCGATTGTTACTTCACTCCATTTCGGATCAACTGGTTCCATCGTAGATCGTTCATCATATTTGGGTATGCACTCACATTTGTTGTCTGCTGGCCAGTGCTGAAATCCTAACTCAGCCTGAAGTGGGTGAGTTGTGACAGGACAAAGGCTCATTATTATTACCGGGACTTTTCATGCCGAGAGAGATTTGATAGTTACCAAACTAAAATACTACAACAAAGACTATAAAAAGCATGCTGGTGAGTATCTGTTGTTTTTTTTAGTTCAAGCGCTGGAAACAGGACCGTTAACATAATGTACGCATAGTGATTTGCTATCTTGTAGGACAGGCAGTTGAGAGCTCTGTTTTCTACAAACGTTTGAAAATTATTTTTTTTTGCTGATTAACATAAATCTGGGGCAAAAAGCAATGATTTCATATGACTTTTGAAATAGGTTTTGGTGTATTCTGGCATTTATTACTTCAAGCCTTCAGACTTAACATATATTCCAAGCTAGGTCTATGGAATATTATTTGGACAATAAAATGTTTTGAAAATATAGAATAGTCTTGTTATTAAAATCAACATATTCAGATAGATTCTTAAATCTGAGGCATTGTATTCTAGGAGATATGTGCAAAATTATTAAAACCGTCATGCATAAATGTAAAAGATGTCAAGTTCTGTGAATGAAAACATTGACAATGGAAACATTAATACACGGTGCTTGAGTACATGCAAGATGCACATCCATGCACAGTCAGATAGTTCATGTAAATCTGCTTGAAGGCTACAGACCATAGCCGAGAATACCACGAGCAAATCTACACCTACATAGAGACACTGAGGAACTTCTGCAAAGGTGTGCTCCAAAGCCAGCATACACACAGACTCATGTCATGTCTGCACAACACTGCAGAAACAGTTCCAAGATCTCTGTCATCCTATTCTGCATTTTATATCACATAATCTCATATAACAAATATGTGCTTGTGTATTTCTGTCGCAATGAAGCTGCTCGCTGGCAAACGGCCATGATCTTTCCCAATGAACAGTCACGATGCACAGTTATGTGCTGAAGTGGTAACGTTGGTTTCAATCAAAACAGCAATTGTCAGGCACTCTGTCTTTTGCTATCACTGTACTGGGACTTGTACACACACTTCTTTCATGGCATAAATACAAGGATGGCCATTCAGTGTCCCTCTAATGCACAACTATGGTTAGTCATGAAGCGGATCTGCTGTGCTACTCACTAAACAAACTACTGATAAAATTATTGTGGCATACTGCCTAATCAGATAATTTTCATGTTAACAAAAAAAAACAAAACAAAACAACAAGGAAACTTATAGTGACAGCGTTCTGAATTCTACACCCATACGAATACTAGATATATAACAAATAAATAACAGTCACATGGTTTGGATCATTGAAAGTTACTTCCAAGTTTGTGCGTTATAGTTTCTATTCACAAGATTATTAACATCTTGTATTATGTCGTTATGATCTAGGTAAACAAAATATATTTAAATGATGCTGGCATCGTTTTACAGCAACCTTGGTTGTTTGTTGCGAGTCATCCCATCAAACATGGCATTTGGACATTTTTTTTTTAAATTTAAGATTATATGGTTTTGTTGGTTTTGTTGGATTTGTTGGAAAATTATTTATTGTAACACGAATACAAACTTTAAACAAGCTCTTCAACACATAATCAAAAAAATAATGAAAGTCACATAATCTTTTGTGGGTTTGAATCTGCGTAGGTGTCGAGCATGTTACATGTACATCTCCCCACCCTGGTTCATCTAAACTTACAGATGGAGCTGAAAATTATCAAATTGACATTAATGAATGTCGAATGAAAATTTGATAGCAGAAGACCTTGGCAGTAGAATGCTAACCAAGGATTCTGATACGAGAATTCTTAGTGTTTTAATGGTTATTGTTAAAGATATTTGCAGTGCTTGATTCCAGATGCCATTCATGTTTTAAAGCGTCGTAAACAATTTGATAAGTACAATGCATTTGCCATTTGCAAGGGCTGCTTCATAAATATGCTAAACAGACGATAATAGCAATGTGAACAAAGGTACTGCTTCAAGGAAAATCGAGGAAGTATTTCGAGGTTATTTCCTAAAATACTAAATTTTGAAAAAATACATACATATGACCAGTGTTTCGAAGTAAATAATGAAGGAAGGAAGCCCTAATAACGTTAGAACAGCGAACATGCTATTTTAGGATATGATTAAACTGATAGTTGCAAGACGTGAACTTACCTTACTGCGTCATTAAGGGTTATGGTTATTGTTAACTTCCACACACTAGTCACGCTATGTATAGATATTCCAAATTTTGCATTTAATTTCTTCAAATTGATCTCGAAAGACTAACTCATTACGTCGTATTATGAATTCTTTGTACTTGAATCCTCTGCAATAAAACCCCATGCATAACACCTCACATGACAATCTGATATTGCTTTATGTAGAAATTGTAAATCAGTGTTGCGAGCAGTGATTCTTTTCACTCACGACAAAGACAATGTTTATTATCTGTAGATCCATGAAAATGTTTTGTATCCATTAACATATCCTGGAGCAAGGACACACATGTTTTTAGATTTGTCACGTAGAAATGCTGGTATTTCAGATGGCATTATTGTGAAAAGAATGGTGTAACAGATAAGAAAGGGTAAAGGAAACATTTGAAAGGACAATAAAGCGTGAAGCTGGTATGCCACTGAACTTTCATATATTCCTTACGGTACCAACTGACAACAAGGAAGGCCCTGTAGGCACTTTCAGGGTATATAATAATGGCCACTTTACCTGCAACATAGTCCAATATCATTAATGCTAGACTACTACATTGCACAGGCCTAACTGAAGAGCGCGTCCTGAAATCTTGGAAAAAAAGAACCTCAATATTCTATTTTATTTCTGTTTGTAAAAATTTATTTCTACGAACATTTTATGTCACTTCAGAATACAGTCATCGCTCAGACCATTCAGGCATTTGATGAACTGGTATGACTGCTCTAGTTATCTTATATCAGAACTTCTAACGCTGGCCTAAACTCTGCTTTTGTAGAAGAAAGGAAGCGCTCTTCAGTTGTCCTGGAGACTTCACACTTTACATGGTCGACTTCTAAGCAGATTTCTACCCATTTACACATTAGATCTATGTAACCGTGACAGGAAACCAAAGAAAGAACATTAGTACGGCAATAGAAACTCAATGTTTAAACAAAATAAACCAAGGAAGAACAAAATGACGCAGTGCCTCACATTTCCAGTCGCTTTTCTCTGATGCTTTGAATAAACGTAACGAAATGTAAATGAGTAGTGTACACAATTAGGAACTGTGAGCGAAAAATTAAATATGCAGGCAAAAGGCTAAAGTAATTGTTTTACAAATTTTTGAGATTTGCTCATTTTGCAAGAGAAACGAAAACAAAATGTTGATAAAGAACTTAAGAGTAAGTGCATGGCTTAATTCTTAAAATGTCCACCTTAAACAAAATCTTAACAACCAATGGTTAGCTGAAATGTGCAATCTGTGCTAAATAACAAATTGAGGAATAGTCACATTTTTCAACATGTTCGTGAATAAAAAATAATATTTACACTTAGGAGATTGTCTAGATGAAATTAAGCCAATTCTTCAAAATACACGAAACTATTAAAGTATGCCTGGGACTAAATATATAATGTGTAAAGTTGAGAGGGAAGAAATATAAAAGGTACATGCGACTGATGTAAAATAGAAAAAGAAAGTCTACCTTTTTCTAGCTCTATTGATCCATTGTTTTAGTTTTAACTGATGGCTGGCCAAACGCATGCTAGTGAGAACAAGATAGGTTCACTTCATAAGCTTGTAGCATTGCACTGCAACTCCTGACTGAATAGCCAACGCAGCCAGTCAATGGTAGAGAACCCAACTAACGAATATGCCCATCACTAACAGTTTATGTGAAACAAATGCCCAATGGTAATTTCGTTTAGATGTTTGTCGTCAATTTGTGAAATTCCTGAAAGTCTGAACATCCCCTCCCCTCATTTAAATCCATTTTAGACCAACCATTCCCCTAAACCTTTTTTATAGCATCGACCATCAGTACCACTACATGCAATGTGAGTTGGCTGGCTGCGGGGCTGGCGCTAACATAAAAGAGACAGTAAAAGAATAATGTCATTTTGACAACACCAGATAAAAATCCACGTTTCTCTGTCAAATCGTCCACATTCAAATCAACAACCCCATCCATAGCACTCGCTTTCTCTTCTGTAGTATAGTACATTCCCACATCAAGCTGAGTATCCTGGCAGACTCATCAAGGTATCATTGTCTCCAGACAACCATACACACGTTTACTCAACAAATTTACTGCAGAGGTAGTCAAGAGATCATTACAATATTACTCATCATTCATTAATTTCATTTGCCAAAAGTCTTTTAACAAAGTGGGGTTGCTTAATATAACTGACCCCATTCTCGGATACTTCAACAAAATAATAATATGGCCAACTTGGGCAATTATAACAGAGATATGACCTGCTCGAGATCATGATAATGGTAGACCATGTATGTCATATGTTTGAAAAACATGGTGTCTTTACTGATAACCTGGGGCTTTTGGCAGATGATGGCAGAGTCACAAGTGTTATAATAATTATAAGCGATGTTGTCTGAGCGATAAGACAGCCCAATAGAATACAACATAAACGCATGCATTAGTTTAAGGAGACCACCTCCCTCTTATACGAAAGGACGTTAATTGTCTTTACCACTGTTATATTGCTGTTATTATTAGTGTTTTGTCAGGTGGTGGCGCGAGTCTGTGATATTTGATAACCTCATCTTTTTTAAATGATTCACTTAGTCTGTGCTCAGAGCACAGAGATGCGCACATGTTATCTGTAAGTTAATTCAGAATGGTACATGTACCTTTGTGCAAAAGGTGTCCGTACGATGTGTAATGTGTGCATTGGCAGCTTTCTGTTTCAGAATTGCCACTTCACATCGGAAACAAGAACGCTCAGCTACATCTCGAGACTACGTTTAGTTTAGCACGAATCACTGTTTCGGATTTTTCACACGACCAGGAATACTATTTTCATTGCCTTGTCAAAAGTGAGACGCTTTTGACAATGGCTGTTGGAGCAAAAATTGCCTCCTAATTTAGGATAAAAGTTCGGCCTAAAAATAGGCTTTCCCGATAGTTGAGGCGATGAATTTGTTATAGCCGGACACTCCTCGTTACAAGCATTTTGCTAATCGCCATGACTCATTATCTAAAAATATTGGGCTGTCATATCTAGCATACAACACAGCTACAATACCGAAATAGCAATCCAAGATCAGCGAGTATAAAAGGAAATACAAACTTATAAAAAGATTACGGGCATGCATTGCACTGTGGTTACTGGCAAACTGTTCATCATTAAATAGTTCTACATCATAAAATATTTCTACAAAATACATGTAAAATGCATGAAAGGCAAATTTCAGCTCTGTGAGTGCTACTAAGATGCAATTTTAAATCTGAGACAAAAAAAAATATCAAAATGCATCACATTCTCACTACCATACTGGATGCAGTTGACTAGTAGAGTCCTATAGTCTACAGAGTAAAGAGGTTAACAAGCATAATCATATAGTAAAAGATTGGTTTTCTTATTTGCATAACTACATCATATGCTTCAAAATTTGGTACAAAACCAATTTCTTACTTGTCATCCACAAATGTGCTATTTTGAAGATTTTTTATGAATAAGTTCCAGATATTGTTCCTTCATTGTCCTCTAGAAATGTACTTTTTATGCACATACATTTAAGTAAACTATAAATTACATAGCTAATGTGCAATATCTTTTTAAGAATCAATCAGTTAAAATAATTATGTGTAAATAATCATTGTAGCAACACGACGTTTTCGCAGTTATTATTTTACCTTAGAGCACTTGCGATATGGCCATTTGGCATGCGCCCTCGACTTGCTAGCCATTCATTGGTGCTCATATTCTGCTCCCCTCGTCCTAACTGGCTCAGCAGAGGAGACATGGGCGTGCTCCCTTTTCCATCTCCTCCATCATCGTCAGAGTCTGTTCTCTGAGGAATCTGTCTAGATCTCCCCTTATAGCTCAAGCCACCGTCGTTGTTGTTGTCTTCGTTTTCCTCCTCATCTTCTGAGATGGACGGCAGAGTGATGACAGGAGCCGCGGTGGACGATTCATCCTAAAAAGTAGAATAAAAGATCGTGTTTAGCAAAATTTACACCACCAGCAAAATTTAGTTAATATGTCCGTAAGATGCCAAAGGACTGAAAAACTATATTTAAATATATTTCTATCCGAATTGTACAAACAAAAGGGTTGATCATAAAAATGTATTATATGTATATGTATTTCACCTGTAGGTATATATATTTTCATCTTGCTTATGGAGAATATTCTTCATCTTTATTTGACCTTGAAAGTAAAACAGAGTAATGCTGCTAAAATTCCAAGAGTACTTTCTTGCTCTGTAGGTCGCACGCAGTCGACAATAATATAAGCAAACATGATCATTTCAAAATTCGTGTGCCTCACACTTTTGTTACAGTGGCTGCGGAACACTTTCAGTGCCTTGTAAATATAAACTTCTTCCGGGTGTCTGAAGAGTGAACTTACTGGTCACTACATGTGAATGTGGGGGCTGTAAAAACTTTTTCGATCTCTATTTCTGCTTTGTGAAGGCAATGTTTGACAGGCTACTGCTAACAAAATGATATCAAGTGACACATTCCCCATTCCCGGCATCCGCAAGATTATTGGGCGAGTGTCCTCTTCACCCCCATATCCGACGCTTCCTGACTAACCAAGTTCTGCCCAACCAGCTTCTACTGTGCTAGTATATAAAGTGCATTAGACTGCAACAATAAAGCAGTGCTTGAGCAATGTAAGGCAATCCACTGTTCTTCCCTTGATGAGTAGCTATAGTGCACTGCTGTGGTGCACAATGCCCTTTTCCAATTGAAAAATTTTACATGCAGAATTGCGCAGCAGAGTGCTGAACAGTGCAGTTTTTTTCCCGTTATGGATGGTGAACTTAGGAAAACTCAGAACTAAAAATGATTTCCTAAGATATAGGTATAGTTTTCATCCACACAGATAATGTCCAAAACATTAATAATGTCTAGGATTATAGTGAACCAAACTAGCCTTCATTGTCTGTCATGGTCATCAAGTCTAACCTGTGGATGACTGATTGACTGTGAATTACCTGAGGAAACCACACAATATCATGCATTGTAGCCACAATATGTGTGTAACAATCACACATATCTCCTTTGTTTGACTTTACTCACATCACTGTGATCTTCATGTCCCTCTCGTACATTGTAGGTGAGGTCGTTGGGCAGCTCCGTGTTGAATGTATCTGCAAAGTCTGGGTACAATAGCAGGGCATCCACCAGACCTTTCACCTATGGACAGTCCAGGATGATGATAACGATCATAGGGGCAATGATGTTGTTTTGATAAAGCGTTAAACCACGAAAAGTTGGCCATTTAAGAAATAAAAATAAGTCCATTATATAATTTTCCCAGAAAAATTATGTCATAAATGGGCAGAATTATATTTTATTTATGACTGTAGGGGCGATGATGTTGTTAAGGATGGTTAGGATAATAAAAATGACGATTCTTACTCATCATTAAAAAAGAAAACTTCAGATGAACATTCTAAATTTCATAACATAAAGTTAGAGTATGGGGTTAGAGTGCTGTTGGAAAATTTATAAGTCATTACTCTTAAGCAATGGACTCCACTACAGAAATCACTGATGAGTCACAGAATGCTGATGGCTACATTAGGTCACCTGAATACACAGCAGTTCACAGTAGGCCAGTGATCTGACGTCACATCCGCTAATACTGACTGGGTCGTCATAATCTAGGTCAGTGCCGAATATGTCACCTTTCCCTGTCATTGGTGATTGAAAGAATTGAAAGAAAATAATTTTAAAGGATGAGCCTCAGAGATTGAAGCGTTTACCTTCGAAAACAGAGAGAGAAAGAGAAAGAGCGATATAGAGAGAGAGAGAAAAAAAAGAAAGAGAGACAGCGATGAAGAAAATAACAGTTAACCATGCATTGGTCCAGGAAAGCCTTTCACTGCCGACTAAAGAAAAACAAATTATTCAGTACATTGCTTCGTGAGAAACAGCCAAAGGACAGGGTGGTCTTTAAGAATTATCCAGCAGCCTACCATGTGAAATAGCTCCATTTCATACCAAGAAATGTGTCTTATTTCTTTCAGCAATAATACCACTGAAATATCATAGAGGCTAAACTAACAGGGAGCTTTCATTCAATCAGATGTGAATTTCTCATCTAGTTCATAACATGCAATAACCTCGTTACACTAGGAAATGTCAAATATTCATGCCTATCTCTGCTGTAACTGTCTTTACTTAGACCGAACTTAAAAACATCTCTAATACCGTAGCATGAAATATCATATCATGATTTATTCCTCTTTGGTTTTCAACTTACCTAATATCGCAACAACTTGGTCATCTTTAAGTACTTCCATACTTCCACTGCATACATAATAGAGGTAGTTAACGGCATCGCCCTGAAAGTGGTTTTCGATACGTTTATGTTATCATTCTCTCTCCTCCCTAGTAGAAATTACTACAACAGCAATAGGATAGTCAACATAAAATCATTATCAACTGCCTTGTTTTCTCCTTTAACAGCTAAGAGAGACACTTGATCATCCTGGTTATTATTGTTGTCACCAGCAAGACAGCCATTGCCATTATCATTATGGCATTAGTGCGCTATCATTACAGCAGCACCATTGACATGACCCTTTAGAATATCTTAACTTTTAAAACTCTCTTTGTTGTATCAGGTCATACTTACCTTATGCATAATAAATTCTCCAGGTCCACACACAAACCTCTCGGTCTGCAAAGAGACAGATTTCAAACATCCTGGAGGAGCTTGTTGGAAGATAGGCAAGGATAGAATCTCTCTGTGAAGATGAAGGCCGATTTCACCTCGCATGTCTTCAGGAAAATCTTTCAAAATCTGAAAACATCACAATATGTAAATACACATTCTATGCAGTTGAGACTTAATAGTATCCTCCTTCTTCCCATACCGATTACTTGAAAGAAAAATATGTTAGTGACAGTTACAAAAAAAAATGTTTTATTCGTTACATGGAGGAAAAGTTTATATATGATGTGTAGAGAATATCCATTTTAGGTCTCAATGCAATCGTACTTGCAAGGTGCGTCTGAGTAATCTTGATAGCTACTTTTTAAGGTGCTGCTAAGTACATTGTTTCATGTAGGTCAAAAATGGAATTACTTCAGAAGCCTATATTCACACACTTGTCTAAAATATACTAGTATGTAATACATTCTGAAAAAAAGAACATTTTGTCTGTGAAAACCTGTATTTAAACAGTTCATCCAAACACCTTTCTAAGTAACATCAGTAGGACTTGATTCAAAAGATGAATAATATTTTCAAAGCCGGCCAATCACTTAAATAGGTAATGACATAAGCAGCAATCTCCTTTTCCCCTTATACAATAGCTATAACTAGGGATTTTCGTGGACACCTCTTTGAAGTCTATGCCATTATTAATAGACCACATGGCCTGGAAGTAGTCCCTCATCCTGTGTTTAAGCTGCCTCGGGAAGTGATGAATGCGGAAGAAGTCCTTGAGATCTTTGGTCTTGGAATGGAAGGTGGCTCTCCTGGCGTACATGCGTTGGATAATGGTTGTGACGTTTCCGAATACCACGGCGTGCATGATGGCTGGGAACAATAAGAGGACATGTAAAGCCATCATACTGATCACATTATCATTTTCAGAAGGATCCCTCTTTCATACACCTTTCTATATCCAGACCAAGAGCACGATCATAAACATTTACGTGCACATCCTCGCTATTTCTTACTTCTTTTTATTATTTTTTTCTTTGCCAACAGCTATATGTAACTGAGACATTTTGGTAAATTTGCCAGCCACGCTCTCTTGCTGGTATAGTTTTCTTTTCCTTACTGTCTCTCCCCTCCCCTGACCCTGGCAATGGCCTTACCTCCTACCAGCATTGCGCAAACCGAGAAGACCTTCTCAACGTTTGTGTTGGCTGATACGTTGCCAAATCCCACACTAGTCAGACTGGAGCAAGTGAAATAGAGAGCCGTGATGTATGATGTCATCATATCTGGGATGTTGTGTGTTTTGTTCATAATGACCCTGTCTAGACGCTCGGACAGCTCAAATAACCAGCCTGAGGAAGAGGATTGTATTGGTGTATAATTATACACAACATTTCTTTGGCCAAGTATTAGCTTCGAACTGTTCACATTCAACATGAGAATGTTTGAGTTTAAGTTACAGATTTTCTGTCACAAAGTCGCGGCATTCAGCTTTTTCGTGTAAGGAGACAAGCACATAATATTAAGCTGATAGGTTGCCAAATCCCACAGTCAAGACCAGCCAGCGAATAGGGACCATCTAGCCTAGCCCACATTAAACAACATCAACAGGATGGAGGATGGTGGGCTTGACTGACTGAAAGATGAACGGATAGACAGACAGACAAACAAACGGACGAACGGAAGGGCGGACCTAAGTCCATAAGCTGGTTATATATCGAATCACATTTTAACCGTCTAACATGTCAAAGAGTTCAAATTAGTACGCACCAGTTGTCCAGTTTGCGTCGCTTTCATCCAGTTCGGCTCTGCCGATGGCGTACCAGATACAGGCTAGCCAGTGGGCAAGCAGAGCAAACATGCACATGAGTAGAGCCAAGACGAGAACACTGTACTGGTTGTATCGCTCCAGTTTCTGAAGGAGTCGTGCCAGTCGCAAGAGACGAGCAACTTTGAGGAGATGAACCATAGTGGCCTAGTAGAACAAATGATATGAATATAATGATGGCCGGTGATATTAGAGCCAGCTAAGTGTTAACACCATTATTCCAACTGATTCTAGTTTGTGAAGAATACAGTAATTGGACATCATAGCAAAGGTGTAATTAACTATACAACCAATACTGTTGGCCTTGCTATTTATCACCATCAGTTGGGCTGCTGCTCTTTTTGCTGTCTGTGTCTTTGCTGCGATTGCGGTTGGCTTGCCAAGTATACCCTCATGTTAAAACACAGTCAGGTGGAAAATTTACCTCTACCAATGTACGTAATTACATAAATAATTCAGTCTAGAGCTTACCTTTCATACTGAGGTTACAAAACAGATTTTATTGTTTATTCAGCAAACTATAGTATATCAATAAAAAATACATGACAGTAAAGCAACGCCACCCGAAAAATGAACACAAAAAAATCTTGACACACATACATATTATAGTCTATATGATGTGTTTGACTTTCGTACCCGCTGACATCAGTGATTGTCTCATAATTTGAAGAATGCAAAATCACTTCCACTGAGACACATTTATGCTGATAAAGAACAACGTTATTCTGACATTTATGGAATTATTCTCGGCATTCTCATCTTGGGTTGCAACTCACTGCATTACAGCAAATGCTGTAGCCTGTTTCTAGAAAGGTTTTTAATTGAAGATAAGTAAGGTCGAATAAATATACTTTTGAATGTTCTGTAGATGTCTCTGTCCTTTAAGTTTTAACAATTAAACACTTCAAGGCCTGAGGCGTGCTGCAGTAGAAGGCATTTTCTAAGCAGATAAATCAACATTTATTGCTAAAGAGAGTGGAAATGCGAAGAGTCATCAGCATGCTTGCAAGATACAACAAACTCCTGAAATGCAGGATTTATACATCAAAGGCGAATTCTTTTTACAGGCTGCAGATTGAGCTGAATAAAATCTGAAACACTATAACAGCGAGGGTATTTTTCATGAATACATGCTCGTGTGCAAAAAGGATGAGCAGATAGTCTGCTTTGTTATCAGAGACACAGGATAAACATGTAACAAGCAAAGGAGTGCAAAGCAGCCTACAATGATAGCATTCACAGAGACAGTGCAATTTCAAAATGCTGATACACAACATTAGAGGTCTACTTCCCTGTTTTCCCCCATATTATCTATGAGGTCCTTGAAACTATTTAATAAAAATAGGAAGTTCCCTAGCATTGCATGTTTTGTTATCCCAACAAATGAATTGGCAACTGGAACTTAAACTTTGCCTTAAACAAGTCAGCGAGAACAGCGGTTCCTCTTTACAACAGAGAGTAAGGAGTCAGTTTAATTAAAGGCGGTGCGTGAAGAAATTTGTGCAGTATTTAATGGCTGGCAGTGCAGATAGCAATAGTCTGTGGCAAAGCAAGTGGCCATGGAAAGTGTAGAAGTGTGGAAAGGAAGGATAAATAGTTGCATCCACAAAAAGTGCCATCTGCATTGCACGGCGAGAGTAACGCGAAGTTTCCTTGTGAGTCTAGGAATAGAAAGCACATCCCATAGACGTGTCAATGGTTCAAAGTTCAAAATACAAGTGCATATAGGAAAACTATGAAATGGAGAAATAGAAAGAAGAGTATGCTAACATATAGATTCGTCATTGTCATATGAATGGGGAGAAAAGGTAGGAAAATGATGTAAAGCAGTAATAAAGGGTTTTCAACACAACTTTTAACTCAAAAGTCGGTTAGGGGTTTAAGGAGAGCAAACTATTTTATTATAGTAAGAGATGCACCGCCATTGTTTATTTCACAGAAAATAGTAGGCCTTTATTATAATGCGGGACATAGTAAAGCCGAAAGTCGGGAAGAAAAGCGCTACTTGTTATTACTGTGTGAAGAAATAAGAAAAAAAACAACATTTGTTTATAGAACTCATCTATAGTTAAAGATCATCCATTCAGATGCATATTCATTTGCATACAGCCGCTGCTATGGAACTTTGAATTTTCCTCGCTATGACGTTCGTTATTAGTGTTGGAGAAAGTGCATGTCTGCAGCAAAGTTGAAAACCCTTTGAAAAAGACTAAGAATTATTACCACGTTGTTTACTGAGCCTCCCTTTAGTAAAACAAGAAACAACAACGACGGGGTTAGTCAAACACAATATTAGGCGCACTCTAGAGAGTTAAGAGCAGCTGAAACAACATTATAAGGCGTGAGTAGACAGCTTTTGTGGTAAAACGTTTGGAATATTACAATTATATACAGGCGAAACTCAGTTCGGTGTATAATAGAAATTTAAAACTTACTCTACAGCAGTCTGAAAAGTAAATAAGTAAATCCGCAGTTCGTATGTTGTCATCATTAAAGGTATATTATTATGGAGATTATGAAAGCCAAATCCAAAGGATTCTATTTCCCACATTAGAGCACCTATGGAGTGAACGCCATTCCAATCGTCATCAATCAATCAACATAGGCTACCTAGTGCCACATGCTGATTAGCATTTGATCATTTGGATGCCACAGATTGCCCTGAACTGGACTGGACATTTGTGACCCTTCAAAATAGAAACGTTTTCATGGCATGAAGGCAATTTTTTAGGCACAATACACCAAGCTTATCAATTATAATATGATATCAATAGCTTTGTAAATCTTCAAAAGCGCGTTATTGTTAAACAATCTTCTAATCTATAAGTTGAGGGTGTCTATCGCAAATTATGCTGATCCTATGGGATCCAAGATATTGACAGGATATAAAGCCAAAGGGTAACATCGATATTTAAAAACGACAGGAAATTTCAAACTACATCGAAGGCCATCAGGGGTGGTTAAAGCGATAACAATGACTGCACACACACAATGGTAATACGGGCCAGAAAGCTACACCGCCACTCAGCTTGGCAAACAACGTAACTATCTTCAAAGAAGAGACGTGGATCGGTCAGTAGACGATATAATGGTAATTCAAAGTGACAGCACAAAATCTCCAGACCCTTGTGTAATTTCATTACACTCCAATTAGTAGGGTGTGAAATATTTTCGAGATAATATCATCACACTATCAGTAATTATGTACTAAAGGAACTAGACAAGGTAATTGTAATTTCTGATTCAAAACTGCCAAGATGTGATTTGCAAGGAAGAAAATGTCCTACACAGATCAAATACTGTAGACTAGCTATTGGAAAATCTGTCTAAATGTATTTCCTCTCCATGGAGTTACAATGCAATCACGAAAATGATTCATCGGTATGATGAGACATCATGACAAAGACTGGGCTGTATACAGGCTTTGTTTGATCTCTTGTCATAGAAATCATCACTAGCCGTGCGAAGCTGAAAGGCTGAGACTTCTCGATGTTCGTTTCTCCACTAGGTATCTTGTAATAGAAGCCTGAACACAGTGGTAGTTTACGTCATCTTCGAGGTGCAGACTCGTGCACACTTTACATTGTCATCAAAATCACGTGTACAGTAATAATCACTTCAGGCTACCAAATGTGAGTTTATTTTATCCTTGCCAGTACAGTAAGCTGTCAGCAGGATGGTGCATATGCGATAGCAAACTGGAAATTTGCTGACCATGATAATAAATAAATTAGTGTGTAATGTGATTTCTTGTTTAAACTCACATGACAAAGATGTGGCACTCACAACAGATAATGCAAAAGCAATTCACATCTAATATCACAAAAAAGTTTTATTGGAAGGGAGAGGATGAATAAAGAAGGGAGAGATAAAATGCCTGAACGTGTCACAAACACTGTCAGTATCTGACAAATTGAGAGAGTGACGTTAAATGCTGTCTTTCGTGAACATTTTTGTTTCTTCATTCATTTAACGAGTAACGACGAGATATTGAAGTAAATATTGTTTTTAATAACTATGTCATTGTACATAAGCTGTAGAGTCATATTTTTTCTGCTTTCTCGAAAAAGTGAAACCTTGCAGAAGAATGTGTTTAAAAGCAGCGTTTTGCCCAAGCCTGGGTCTGTCGCATTTTTATAAACTTAAATCCACTTCAACGTTTTCAACACAGTCTAGCTCAGAGCTCAGAATGCTATTGCTTTATTGTCAGATATTTGCATGCCGTCAACCTGTTTAGGCTCGCAAGGAATATCAGATGTCGTATTAGGCACGCTCTAGTCAACCATGGCAAATTAGGATATTAGAACAACTTCAAGCACAACAAGGACGACACCAATAATATGTGTTCATACCGTTTCCACGCTGAAGGCATATAGGAGGTCAAAGGGTATGGCTGCTAAGAGGTCAAGGAGAAACCAGCCTCTGATGTAATTTATGGCGATGAGTCGAAATTCGTACACGACCTGACCACTCTTGTTTAGAAATGTAGTCCGGAAGTTTAGGAAAATATCTGAAGGTGAAAATATGTCAGTAATATTCGTCAGCAGTAGCAATGTTAATTGTGAGATCGTAAAAGTGGTGGCACTAGCAGAAGCAGCAGCGGTGATGGCTGTAGTAGGACACTGTATATAGGATAAGCAATGGTAGCAGTCAAAGTAACAGTGGTAGTAGATATAGTGGCAATGGTAGTGGTACTTTTGGCAGTGTCAGCAGCAGCAGCAGTATTCGAAGCTATAGCATGGCGGCAGCAACAGTCCTAGAAGTAGTGGTAGTAGTTATAATTGTAGTAATAGTAACAGCAGCTGTAGTAGTAGTCTGACATAGTAGTGGTAGTAATAATAGTACTGGAAATAATAGTAATAGCACTAGTAGTAGTAATAATAATAATATTAAGGAAAGTAGAAGTAGTAGTGGTAAGATGACGAAGAGTGGTTGTATCACAAGCAGCAGGAGTGGCGGTGGTGGTTGCGCCAGTAACAGATGTAATGAAGCCCGCTCCTTTTTTAAATTAAATGATATACATACCAGTCATAAGAACCGCACTCACGTGGAGGGTTATCATGAAGAACAGCCCCAACACCACACCTTGCTCGCAACACCACACTGTGCACAGCAACAATATAAAAGCATATCTATCTCTATGTAGCAACAATCCCCTTACCTATAGCAAACAAAACCTCCACTCCAGCATCCACCAATATGAAGTCTTTGAATCTGCCGGACTTCCTGAAAGCTGCATTGAAAGGGACCATGATGGCTATGTAGAATGTGCACAGGAGAATCAGCCAATCCCAACTGATCTTGAAGATCCCATAATGCACAATGATGAATCTAGATTTCTTAACTTCCTGGACTTTGTATTCAGGCATTTGTGATGCAATCTGTCAGGTCGGGGCAGGGAAAGAGGAGAAAAAAAAAGATATGAGGTGAGCTGTGAGGATGAGATGTTAATCTGTGTGCGCCATTCCGAAAAGTTTGTCATAAATGTGAAATGACAGTTACATATTAAAAATAATGAATAATTAAAATTTTATGTGAAGTTAAGTTTATTAAAACCTAGTCATTTTACAATTGGTTTGTCTATTGCATATGACAAGACCTGAGTTGAAATGTTTGTCTCATTCATGCTATGAAAATGATCAATGTTAAACAAAAGAAGACAATGATCTGATTCATGCAGATGTCACTGATGGAAGAAAAGCCTTTCAGGCTGAACTGGGTGGTCTTTTTCTTGCCATGTGCACTGACAAAGATGGCAGATGTAGGTCCCTTGGGGAACAAAAGAGATGTTTCAGTGTATAACACTAATGACTTATCAAGACAAAACAAGTCTGATTAGCTTTTAGAAATCTCCCAAAACTGCCATCCTCACCACCGTCGGCAGAATCATCTGCACAGTGCACAGCTTCAAAACCACTATGTCTAGCAGTATCTCACAAATCGCATTTCTCATAACCACAACTGCAACCTTCACTATCACCTCCATTACCAACAACAACAGCACTATTTTCTTAGAAGTTGCTGTTGTTACCTACCTGTGCTACAATCCAATTTTTTCGCCGGCACCTAATGGTGAAACATTATTTCGAATACCACCTCAACAATACTGATCACAGTCAGCATCGTTATCCTTTTATTATCACGGGCAAAGAGCTTAAATCATTATCAGCTCTACAAAAACCATATTGCCATGACTAAAGAGATCACACATGCCAATACTTGGCTGCCTACAGTTGATGTCTAGCCTTATCATTAATGTTTCCTAACTTCCCTGAAGAAATGAAAGAGCACTGTTACTGCATACATCCCCACACCTAGAGCTAATGCAGGAACAAGCACCATCATATCTATCATTAAAACCATCACTACAGCCACAACCACCATCATCATTACTGACCATAGTCTTCAGAATCACTATACCCTCAGCCATATCAAGTAAAATCCTTGGTCTTGCTCTTTCTGTGAAGTAAAGCAACTTTCCACTGACTTCATAGGACTTTTAGCTCCAAGACGTTTTGCCGAAAGTCAGTATGTCGGAAGACACTATGCCGAAAGACACTGTGCCAAACGGACGTTTTGCCGAAAGACATTCTGCTCAACGGACATTTATGCTGAATGGACACTGCCGAACAGATTTTATGCCGACGGGCACTATGCCGAACATGCATTAATCCTGAGCACGTTTGAGCAAGTAGCTGTTATGTCGCTCTTTGTTCTGCGTGCGAATGAGCAGAACAGCTCTGAGACTGCAAGATGTCAATATACTATCAGTGCCTCTGAACAAAATTCATATTTAGTAAATAATATAATAATAGGGCACGTATTTTCAGATTACTGGGAGCAATAAATAGCAAAATTCGGGTTCCTTGTAAATTACGTGTTGACCAACTAGACTCTACTCGTTTTACTAAACGGTTGTAAATCTCACTACTTTTGTGTTCAGCCATTAAATTCATCCAAGTCACAAGATACTGAGGGTCGATTGATGAGGTTTCGAATCTCGGAGGGACAAGTCACATAATATCAATGTACAATATTGCAGACCACAGCAAGGATGACAGTCGGAGTCAAAGCTGTGGAAGTGTAGGCTACAGCATTCGTCAATGTCTCCGCATACATTGGAATTTTAGAGGTGGATGGGTGAAAACATTCACAAACTCTGGAGGAACTGCCAGGGGCTGCCTAGAACGTTTCGAGATATGACATCGAAAGGCGCATCTGCTTAGGCTGTGAAACAGCAGGGAAAGCCGCCAGTTGGACTTTTCCTCGTTCCTTCTAGAGGACACAACAACAGGAACAACCCAAGAATCACACGCTTAGTGTGGCCTTGTCCCTTTCATATATCAGAAAACATTGCATTTGTGCAAAAAAATCTACAGTTGTTTCGCTGTCTTGGTAGGGAGTTCACTATTCTCATGTCGTTTGGCGTGAAATCTGAAATATCAACACTTAATTTTGACTAAACGGAATGCTCATCTCGTTCTGGTGTGTGATGAAAACAATGCCATGGTTTTGCATCTATAATAATTGTATAACATTGTTTTTTGGGTTTTTTTGGGTCCCACTCCTTTCTGATTGGCGCCGGCGTTGGTTAGTTGATTGTTACTTTCATTACTTTCATTCAGGGAGTTAACTTTCTGTTCTTATTCTAGAGTGTTACATTGTTACTCCCTCCCACCGCCTACGCACTATTGGGGGTGACCCTATATCCCAAACGAAAATTCCTACATCTATAACCCGGCTGGGTCCCAGGGGTGGAGTGTTGACCCCATGCTGTTTATAACAAAGTTAAAGATGTGAAAATACCATCTACAATGTTGAGATCTAACAATTTGTCCTATACATAATATGTGAATATGTGTGCACGGAAGGAGGGGGGTGGGAGGAGAGGTGAAGGGTAGGGAAAGACACGGGAGGATGCTTTTCATTCCCAACACCTTTCAAATTTTGGGGTTACCTTCTTATTTAGTGCTTCTTCCACTTTCTTGTCCATGCCTCTGCCCCCCCTCCCCACCCCCCTCCCTTTGAGGCACTAGCGTGTAGTGACCATCTCAATGAAACAAGGTAAATCCTTAAGTGATAAATATGTGTGAAGCCTTTCTTCTAGATTTGTGTTCATGTAACGGTAATTCTAGGAGGGACATCTTTATAATGAGCTATGATTTGTACTATTGATGAAATCATGTTATTATTGAAATTACCCTATAATTCATAATGAGGTACAAGTAATGCAGTTGAATAGAAATAGGTTAAGAGGAGAGATTTATTTTGGAGACCAATAAGTTAGCGGCCGATGGCCCATGAGCTGATAGTTGATATCATGTAGATATAGGCCTATGTCATGTGCTCATAGTTGATATCATGTAGATACAGGCTTGTTTCATGTGTTCATAGTTGATATCATGTAGATACAAGCCTGTTTCATGTGCTCATAGTTGATATCATGCAGATACAGGCCTATATCATGGGCTCATAGTCGATATCATGAAGATACTGGCCTATTTCATGTGCTCATAGTTGATATCATGCAAATATAGGCCTATTTCATGTGCTAATAGTCAATATCATGTATATATGGGCACATTTCATGCAGTTACACGTTCATATCAAGTATATATATAGGCTTATTTCATGTGATAATAGTTGATATTATGTGTATATATTTGATGTGCTACTTATATTAGTAATATATAATGTCTTTTGGAAGTCCCGTGTTCGGGCATTACCAGCTCATGCGACTTTACATTATTACTGCCTTGGCAGACCTGCTCATTCAGAATTTGCTCGACTCCCTGAAGAGTATAGTGAGGCAATTACTAGCATTCTAACATCTTTCACTGCCTATGGACAGGTTCCCATTTTATAAATGGGATATCAGAAATATGAATTGATTCTAGTTTGAGTGTGTTTTCCATTTCATTAGGGATTCTGAGGTGAGGTCATGTTAAAGTCATTGCCGTATTCCTGCCCACATGGGAACCCTGCTGGTGACTATCTACGTACTACCCCGTTATACCCCAGTCGAAGACTGTGCATGACAAGAACAATATCCCACATCACTGGAGGGATCCCACTGACGCCAGCTTCATCTCTCCGGCTCTCCAGGTGCGGCTCGCTGGGTAAGTAGTTTAAATCCTATGTGTATCATTGTATAACCGCAGGGAATTAACTACAGACCTTAACCATAGGAACCGATTTCGACGATAAGATTGTTGTTGTTTTTTTGAACCTAATTTTGATAAGCCCTCATGACATAGTTGAAATACCATTTATAGCTGAAATGGTTTGTGGCCTGTCGGCTTGAGAGTATTTAAATTAAATTCTTGAAATTATGATCAATCTCGGAGTCTCATTACATTAACCGTGACGTATCGTTAGAGTTAGATTAGATAGTACAGTCCACCATCTACGGCGTGAGGACGCTGGTAGCGAGCCGTACAATTTTCGTTTGGGCTCCATCACTGCCACCATCACCACCACTACCACCACAACCATCATCAGCGACCATACCCTGTTAAGTTGCTGCAGTTTGCTCTTGGCTTTATTCTGTTTGTTAAGTTGCCCGCTAATATGGTAGAGCACGGCCCTGCTCCGCCGCCGTCCATAGTCGTAGTTCTGTGGCATCCCATCGTCCTCATTGTCATTATCTTCATCTGAGGACGGGTCACTGCCACTTTTCTTGGTTGGAGAATCAGGGCTGTCTCCTGGAAAACAAAGAACTCACTTGATATGTGGACAGGGGCAACAAATAAGGAAGGAAGGAAGAAAGAAAGAAAGAAAGAAAGAAAGAAAGAAAGAAAGAAAGAAAGAAAAGAAAGAAAGAAAGAAAGAAAGAAAGAAAGAAAGGAAGGAAGAAAGAAATGAAGGGTGGAGGGATGGAAGGAACGAAAGGAGGGAGGAAGGAGGGAAGGAAGGAAGGAAAGAAGGAAGGAAGGAAAGCAGGGAGGAAGGAAGGAAGGAAGAGAGGGTGGGAGAAGAGTAAAAGGAGGATTTGAAAGCTTGTGAAAAGGCCAAAACAAACAGTGAGGGAGGGTAAGGAAGCTAAGCCTGTTAATGAGGATGATAACAATGATGGTTATAATGAAAACACTGATAGTAAGCACGAACAAGAGTACCTTGCGGTTTAGCNCTCCTCCATGAAATACATAAACACTTGCGCCTGTTTGTTTGCATTCGTGTCAGTAGGTCGATCGTTTGCTCAGTCACTCAGTCGCTCTGTCACTCGTAGGTTGGTTGGTTGGTTGGTTGGTTGGTTGGTTGGTTGGTTGGTTGGTTGGTTGGTTGGTTGGTTGGTTGGTTGGTTGGTTGGTTGGTTGGTTGGTTGGTTTCAGATAAGCCAATATTACATAATACGTAATGAATAACATAGGGTTTGATTTAAATGAGAAAGGATTCAAGTTCGCTACCTGCAGAGTGAAAAGACAAATATTACAAAATAGTTCATGCCTTGGACGTTTTTAATGAGAGTAGTTTATGCACTGAAATGTTTTTTAAAAAAAAAAACAAACTCAATAGCTTCCATACTAATCGTATCAAATTTGATGAAAAGTTGGGCTGGGTCTTAAATAAAGCCTGTTGTCTGTTTGGGTGCGTATCAAATCAATATGACGAATCTCACAATGTGTTTTTTATAATTGTATGTCACCAGGATGCCTACATACAATATGTTATCAGATTGTCTAAGACATTAAGGACAGTTTAGATCCAGACTGTTATACAAAGCATTACCTCTTCTTGCACATCAGATGAAATCTCATTTTTTTAACATTTTGGCGTTGACAAGATAACTCCATACACTACAAGCGAGATTTGCATAAAACATAGTGAAAATGTTCAGCTTGGTGGGGATCATGACTGATTAGGCACTAATTGTTGATATCTGTCATTGCAAGAGGACAAATTTCACTAAATGTGGTAAGATTTGAGGTTTAACAAATTGATGATCAAAGCGTTGCACATATACATAGCCTGCATGAAACTTAGTGGATGGAATAATTGGGCCTGATCTAGATAAAAACTACTTAATGTTGGTTTAATGTTGGTTTGTTTGTTGTTGTTGTTGTTGTTGTTGTTGTTGTTGTTTTGCAGTGATATGTCACCATAATAACGTTTAAAAGTCCTCAGTTTGCGAAACAATTTGAAGTAGCATGGTGGTTAATATAAATGGTTGTATTTGGAGTGCATCAAGAATGCTTATCTTACAAAAGAATGCCGTAACCGCTTACAATTTAAAACAGATGACTGCATAAAATGTTGCTTCTGCATGTTTGCAGAAGTGTCAGTCTTTCCTCGGCTGTTGGTTTTGGGTTGTTTTTTTTTGCCTGCCTGCCTGCCTGCCTGCCTGTCTGCCTGCCTGCCTGCCTGCTTGCCTGCCTGCTTGCCTGTCTGTCTGTCTGTCTGTCTGTCTGTCTGTCAAACTGTCAAAACACGTTACACGGTAACTTGGATGTAACTTGACGGAAAGGCTAGGCCTGGTTTGAAACTGGAACGAGCGCACTCGTCCTTGCATGAAATGGATAGTCCCTATTACAACTGAAGGACAGCTGCTTTTCTAGCTCCGCTAATCCCTTGTCCCAGCGCTTTCCCTTCACACAATCTTTCCACAATAATTTGTGCATTTATTTGACTAGACTGGCGGTTTTAGCCTGGTTTGGGGAGAGTATCCCAAAAAAACATAGCTAGCACATTATATTTCGTAGTTATGTCCCTTGGAATGGAGAGTGAAGGTCGCGGTTCGGATTGTACAATGTTTTGATAGGCCTTTACTTCAGTTGAAAATAGTGGTTACCCGTTGACTGTCAGTAAATTAGGAGGCCTGGTATACTGAAACTCAGGGTTGGGCAGATCTGAGATCAAATGATCTCAGATCGTGATCTTTAGATCAGTTCACGTGAACTTGATCTGAGCTAACAAGCTATTTTAGATGAACTGATCTTGATCTGAACTATACCTATTTTGACTGTTTGATCTGATCTTGATCTGATCTGGAAT
>JAWQUT010000070.1:1522534-1540088 GCA_033807755.1 Ellobium chinense
TACACGTTTGTTAACTGCTGTCACGTAAGTTGGTAATGTGCTTTCAAATGCACATGTTTTATATCTTTTCTTCTAAAGCTGATGCACCTGGAGTGTTGTTTGATATGAGCATGACTGTAATGCTTATTTAAATGCTTATAAAGTTTTCTATGACTACTAGCTGAGATTTCCCGGCGCCGCCCGGGAATGGCGAAAGGAAGGGGGCAAACAAATTCACATTTTATCTACGCACTTACATATTCCTATTCCTACAGCAAAATTATTGTGATCAGATGGGTAGGAGGATTTCAGTCATGGGAACATCACAGAAATAATGGTAGGTTTGCAGTGCGGCCATCGGGCCATAAATATCACCATAATGCATAACACAGTATACACGCTGGCATGTGTGCTTGTCCAAGCACATTGCACCTGGCCAGCCAATGAAAGAACGTGGTCATTGGACACGGCTAGCGTTACCTGTCGAATGACGCAAACGATAGAGTAAAGAGGTCCATTATAGAAGAGATCATTTCTAATTTTTTTTTTTTTTTAATTTTTACTTCTGTGAATGATCAATTTTGAGAAGAAGGGCGGAGAAAACTTTTACCAGACATTTCATGTCCCTACCGGGAATCGAACCCGAGGTCTCTTAGTTAGTCTGAATGTGCTACCACTCCACCACAGGGACGCTAACTTCACAGCAATTTTATTCTTAAACATCTACTGCATGAAGACGTCCCCTAATTTCTATGTGCGAGCCTAGTGTTCACCAGTGACCCTAACATACTTCTCGATGTGCAAACTATTAGGTGTCATCTATTACTTCTATTTATTTATTTTTTTTTGCACTGTTGATGTAACACTATAGCAACATTCAGAATTTGAAACTCTTATTTCTGTAAATTTCAGAGAGTTTTTTTTTTTTAATTAGAACCGCCAAACTATGTCGATTTTATTTAGTTCGGCCAACTTTGCCATGGATTTTGATTTATAAATACTATTAGACCCCTCTATGAGTCAGCTATTATTTCACAATGTTTTAAACCATTTTGTTATTGGTATAACAGCAACAGAGATTTACAATGTTGCTGTCGTAATCTGCAGGGAGTTGTATTAGATGGCATTACCGTGATCTTTGATTACTATGCTTACATTGTCAAGGTGTTTGCCAGTTTGCCAATATCTTATATAAAAACAAAATTAATGTAAAACAACATAGGAGTAATCAGTAGTGCCTGTAGTGCTAGTTGAATGGCTGCATAAATTTCAATTGTAGGACTGTTAATCAGTAGTGAAGAGTGAGCCACTCACTTGGAGCAGTCCATTTGAGATGTGCATCATGTTAGAGCAATGTCCAAACTGCATCTGAACTTTTTCTTAAATATGGGAGTATTATTTGTATAATATTTTATATATCTTAAACATGTTTGTTTCAATTTGTTTTAGCTGATTCTGGCTTTGTTATAATTATGAAATTGCACTGTAGGCTTAGTGCTTATCCTCATGAAGTAATTTTCAATTCTGATGAACTGAACTGAGCTTGATCTGATCTTAACGAAAACCAAGGTGAACTGAGCTGATCTGAAAAATGCACAGTTTTCCTGGAACTGAGCTAAACGTGATCTAAGGGCATTTTCCACTCAGTCAACTGATCTTGATCTGAACTCACTTTTTTAGTGAACTTGCCCAACCCTGCTGAAACTGCTCACTTTAATGAATGAGTATAAGCTGAACAAAATCAAATCCTAAGGGTAATTTAAGTTTTGTAAAATTACGTTTTTTATAACCATTGCGATTGTTGAGAAATGATAAAGAATGTTGAGGCCATCGCTGATAATTTTGTCCTGTATGTGGATGTTGGAGATTCAGTGCTGTGAGTCAAGGAGCCAGATCTTGCTCTGTTTCTGCTTTTTGTCAGCTTATCTGTTTATTTTGTTTCACTTTCTCTGCTTGGGGATTGTTATCATAGCATATAATCCATTTCCTTTCATTTTGCACTTCTGTTTTTACCTTTCTCTCCATGGCCCTCTTCTTTGTCTTTCTCTTTAGTGATATCCTTATGCGACACCAGGAATAAGACCACATCTCTCTTCTCATTCTTGATGGGCACAATGTCTAGTAGGCACCAGAATTGGGTTCCTGAGGAAAGGCCAAAGTGAAGCAAAGTTATTAAAGCACGCACAGAATACTAGCTTTACAAGTACAGTACTCAGCATTTCTGAAGTAGCAGTTACCTTTCTTGACAATTCTCCGTTCAACACAGGATAGTTTTTTTCTTCTCTGCAAGATCCTCATGAGAGATCTGAGAAATCTGCCCTCTCAGACATAACACTGACAGGCTATCACACGGATTTGATCTGCATAGATGAGGAGAACCCATCTACCAAGGGAGGAAATAAGCCTTAGGGATCGTTCTTTAATGGTCCAATGTCCAGCTAGCAGCGATACGATACCTTGGAATTTGATTCATACAACAACACTGAGACAGCAAGATATTATTACGATCACTCAAAAGATGCGTAATTTTAGCGAATATATCTGTAGCTTGGCTGCGATAAGATCGTTTCATTTGCTACTTAAAAACGAACGTATGGCAAAAAGAATTATCGGAACTTCTTCTATCCCTAGCTTGAGAAATCAAGATGTCGCATGGCTCCAGCCATAGTAATTTATTTAACTGGGAAGGAACTTCGCTAGATTTCAATACAAAATATTGGAACATCATTTACAGCGACAACTACAAGCACTTGGGTTTGAATTATGCAGGCACTCCTGTTGGCCAGAAGTGACAAGCAACTGGCAACTTCGGGTCCACTTCTCCTTTGCTCTTTGTAAGGTTGGAAGGGGGGAGTGAGGCTTGGAGATTTCATAGATGTAGAATTACCCTCAATGAACAGAGACCGATTCATTTACTGGCAAGTGACTGGTTTCAGCACCTTCCATTACTGAGAATGCTTCTGCCGGGGTGACTCTAAGCAACTGGGTCGTCCATAGGGAAAAGTTGTCACAAAATGCGCGAGAACACCTATAGTACTTATATTTTTTTACTATGATTGGGAATTAAACGTGGATAGTTCAATTTGACTTAGAAACTTAAATTCACTTGTGCTATTAAATCGTAAAATCCTTTCGCTCGAGAGCATTGCTCTCCGCAGAGCAGGGTGTATGTCATAGTGGCAGTCTAGAAGCCAAAGAAAGCCATCTCTGACTAGTGAGTCAATATCTGTGCACCCGACGTCTTGAGAAAATCATTGTATATTTTTTCATCTTTGAACTGTTAACTTTGGATGCTACCAAAAAAAAAATGTAAGTTTGTTTACTGAGAAGAATGTGGAAACTCTGTCCTATTCACAAGATTCACCTGACTTATCACCTCCGGGACTTCTCCTGCCCCAGTGGTTAAGCAACAAAATCAAATGGTTATACCTTAACATAATAGCAACCCGCTGAGATTCAGTTTTCCCAATTTCCACAACTAATTCGTCTGAATTCCTCCTTTCCGCATCTGTCAATATTCCCCAGTTTACCCCGTCAAAACAGTGTCATCGATCTTGTCGTCATTCAAAGGAACTGGCTTGCCACAAATACGAGGAGCCTGATGATACGTAATGTGGGTCGATGACACACTCGGTGACTCGTGACATTAAATTATCCATGAATGAAAACAAAGCAAACTATTACACCCCGTGTCTAACGCCCAGGCACATCAATCCCTCTCATCATCTCTACATGAATGGTGTGCGAGTGCGTCTGTATTTGCCGGATNTGTATAAGAGACAGGAGGATGCTCGCGCTCTAGTGTATGTGGGGACGGGTTGCCATCGTGTAATTATTTCTCAAATGGTGAGTAGGATTAGATCTAGATGTATCTACTATACTAGGACGAGGGCTAGTTCAGGAATTTGAGAACACAAAGACGCTGAAGCGAGAGGTAGGGAGGGGATGGGGGTTGACCACAATGAAGTCACGGAAATAGCAAGCGAGATTCATTTCAGATAGTAGTTTGGAAAACAGAGCCATATATTATATTATTACTTTTTCGAAATATATGACTTCCTACTGCTTTCAACTATGGCCATTGATATTCGCATAAGAGATACACAAACACAAGGCCTTGTTTTGAGGTTACTAACACTACAACTGCAGGAAGTGGCAGGAATCTTTTTTAAAAGATCTGCTACTTGAAAAACAAGCTGGTTTAACTTAAATGAGTTCACAATATTTTTTACCGATTAATATGATCTTAGTACATCAGCAAATGGCAGAGATTATTGGCAGATCGGTGGTCTTAAAACGAGTCTTAACATCTCAGACGAGAAAGTTTGATCAAATTAAACAGTTACATAAGAATAAGATCCTGTACATGACGTCTGCAAAACCACAAAAGAATGAGAATATTAATCTAAACAGTCACTTGAGATGACATGATTTTGCATTCAATCCCTATATCACTCTATCAGAGGTACTCATGCATCAGCAATGAGGGTGATTTCTATACATGCCCTCCACTTCTCCATTCCTTTCTACTCTTAAGCTTAGTAGCCAGTATGCCTGCGTCAGGCAGAGAGCTCAGCTCAACCTACTGTCTTAATGTGAAGTGAGCATTATGTGACAGACGTCAAGTACCGAGAAAAAATGTTCATGAAAAAATCCCATCGGTCCACTTGGCTCACAAATTCCGCCTATTTTTGCATATTTGAATGATGTGCCTGGATCAGGTGTCTCAGCCCGTACAACAGTAGTGTGGGACTAAGGCCAATGGCTGATAACTCTTCTTTAGGCACAGTACAAGAAGTTATTGCTATCAAACAAGTCAGAGGTTACTTTCTGTTAAATGGGAATTTATCTTCTCCACTAACAAAGACACACAACAAAAGACAATTTGGAAATTCATGGTCTTAATTCTTTTTTTTTTCAGAGGTCTGTAAAGACCCATTGAAAAGCACATTCTCCCCTTTCCCCCGCTTTTTTTTTATTTTTGCGTTTCTTTGTACCGTCCTTTGAGATTGATGTCCCTTTGTGCGAGCAATTTCCTTGGTGTCAAGTGAACGTCTCCGACGGTACGGAAAATCTCTATCAGATTTAACATGTGCGGGAAAAGCAGACAAAACAGCACTTTTTTGACCTGGCAAGGGGTATCGAGATTTAATTTATGCATGATAGCCGTTTCCTTATGGAACTGCAGCAAGAGGCTTTGTCTGGAAGATGGAAGACGATAGGTCACTCTTTTAATTATTTTTTTTTACAGCGTTGTCCTCAGACAGACAATGCCAATTCACACCTCACAAGGGACATCCCGGTGTTCTCAAAGAACAATAGAGACATAACTTTTAGAGACCGATGACGAAACTTCATGATTCCTGCTTTACAAACACAAACGTCTCTGCCTATTCACTAAGTGTTTGGGTCTGAGTTACACGAAAACTCTCCATTCGATCTTCTTTATTCCTAACGTAAGCTGTGGACACAAAGCCCTTTTGCTGTCGCGAAGTGCCCGACTGAAAAGATCACTTCTAGGACGTCGCTTTTCCCCAAAACTATTTATAGATTGGAGAGTGGCTTTCCTATCCTATCAAGAGCGTATTCAAATTTGATATTTAGAACGTTTGTTCCTTTGAATGAAAATACAAACGTTAATTGTCTCTGAGAAAACAAACCACATAAGATATGTCTCATAACCCACAGAGGTACCAATGGAAAGGACAGGAGATTTACTGACAAGTCAGTCGGGACCTATGTCGATGTAAAAGGAAAGTGTCTGGAGTGAGAGTGCTTAGTCACTTCGGCTACTTACTTTCTACGACAGTTTAAGATATTATAAAATTCTTCTCTTCTGTGGCTTATCTAAAAAAGCAGGATTAGTGGAAGACAAATCTCTGTAACAGTGCTTCAGTCCTATGAATCTCAATAGCAAAGCAATGTTGAGCTCATTTGGTTATATATATCTGCAAACATCGTACGTTCAGTTGTCTTAATCTCCACATAAAACATAAACCAACATAAACTGACAAAATTTACACTGACTGAACTCGAGTGGAATGTTTGCTGTTTGTTGAGTAATTGGGCTGACGTGTTTACCGATCCAGTTGGTACCGTCTACCACTTCACATTTCATTCCGCGTGATCTCAGGTAGGTGTGGTTATTATCAACACTTTCCTATCTGCTCTGTGCACTCCCAATCTTATTCAAGAATCAGGTTTCTTCATGGGCTCAGCACTCCACGACCGGACCAGGACTCCATCAGAATTCCAATCCCGTCAGTAAAGCGGCAGAGACGTCTGAGAGCAAAACTGTAAGATTGCTCTCAACGGTTCCTCCCATGCGCCTTGTGGATTCGCGTTCACATACGCACACCACGGCCAAGCCTCTGGTTTTAACACTCATGGCGAAATGCTAGTCTGGACAGAAGTGGAAAGCGATTGACAAGACTTGACCAGCCTTGAGCAGTCCTCGCGCAGGGAATCCGGTTATCTTCCAATGAAGGCTTGTGGTGTCTTAGTAGTTCCAAGAGTGATCTCCCTTCTTGCCCCATGATTACAGTAATCCAGACAGATTCTCTCAGTGGACGTCTCCGTGTGTCGTTGAAATACGCTGCCAGAGAACCGGGGCAATGTCCGTGAATGACAGAGAGTAGTCCATACGTTTTTTGGGTTTTTTTGGGGGGTTTCCCTTTATTTTTAATTTTGGTGAGGAGGGACGGAGAGGAAATGGGTGTTGAGTTCTGTACTGAACTGAATCGAGTACAAATTGGTAAGAATGGTAGATGGAGAAAAGGGAACGTTGGCCGTCTGTTCCATAATTAGTTAGTTTCAATTCCTTTAGCGTAACCAAGGGACTGTCGCTCCCACGATGGTTTTTGTTAACATGATCTGAGCATGCTTGGCTGCTCACCATTCACCAAGAACAACCTAACATGCCCAGAGCACGAGTACAAACGTGAAAGCGAAATTCCATTGGTCACGTGACGGAACTAAAAATGCGTTTAGTTATACTTGGCCAGGCTTCTTAGTATACAATATCACAATCACATGATAAATTTTCCTAATACACTCTCATATCATTTCTGATATAACAGACTGAAAAGTACTTTCGCTAGATTTCCTTTCCATTTCATTACACACTGTAGAAGGTGATGAGGTGATGTAAATGTATGTGCCAAATACATAAATTTCGATGCTGTAAACATCAGTGAAATACATTGTATAGGGTGAAATAAATTTATTTCGAGCGGTTAGGCAAGTCTATTTTCAGTGAGAGAACTAGATATCAAATACACTTAAGCATGTGTATTTGTGTATGATGTCTTACAAAGAACCGGGCTTTCTGTTTTCCCTTACTACTAAGTTAAGTATGCCATATAATGTGTTGTCAGACTGAACTAGTTTCAGGTTCGCACGAGCCTGACCTTTCAGTATCTACACACTAGAAATTTGTGTGTTGTGCAATTAATGCCAGTGCATGCATAAACTAACTGTGCATTCTGTATATCTGTCAAAAACACCCTGTGCGGGTATATATGCCTCTTGTCCCGCATTCCGAGTAATTTTAGCACAAACATTTATGCTCCAATGTGTTGCTAAAAACTTACCCACGTCTTGCTAAGAGGGAATGTTTCGAGGGAAACAAGATTCTGGTTTAGGAAAAACTCTGTATAAAAACAGATGCAAACTGTTTATAAATAAATGATGCTAGCGTCGGTAGCTCGTTTCAAGAAGATTCCAAGGACATGATCTGATTCAGTTACTGTGGTAGTATCCTGCTTACATACCTAGGTCCCAGTGGGACCATTGTCGACTGTTATTCTCATATGGCATTTGTAACTGGCAAAATGTAGGTCCTAAATGGGGTAGACTCACAGGGATACGCAACTATACTAAGTGGAGTCACTTAGAGGCAACATTCGGGTCACACATTTAGTGGCAAGCGGTCTTGGCTTCGTCAGCCAATACAAAAGCTACCTGTTCCCAGATATAGTGAATGTTTCATCAACTGGATCTCAGCTGTAGTCATACAGAATACTCAACCAGTCACATGTCTGCAGTTGGATTTTAACATGATGAATCAAGACATTCCAGGGGCAGTCAACTTGTATTACTCAGAGAAACATTCTGTTTCTTTATGTACGAAGCATCATAAAAGTTTTTAGGAGGAGATGGAAAGAGAACGCCAGAAAATAGTACTGCACTTCTTTGATGAAACACCCGTGTATTCGTAATCAAATGCAATGGGTGCAAGGGACGACTATGTCTTTCATGCTGATACAAGGACATTACCGACAGATATCGTCTGTATCGCCTCTGTCTTGAATGTGTATTTGCGTCCTAACACCTCGTATTTGTATCGACTTCCGTCAGTTTTCCTTTAGTTCTTACTCTCTTCACTTCCATCTCTATTCTCTTGTTTTCTATTTCTTCTTCTTTTTCTCCTTCTTCTTTTTCTTCTTCTTCTTCTTCTGCTTTTTCTTTTCATTCCTCTTCTTCGTCTTCTTTTTCGTCACCATCATCGTCATCACCCATCTTCCTCTTTCTTTTTATGTCTTATTACCAAAGGTAATGCAACCCCAACAACAGTGGATTATCCTTATTGTATCCATGTGCACCCGGTGTTATCATACTACAATACTCCGCACATCGATGTCCAGGCTCATTTAATAAAATTTTGATTCTACCTTTGATCCCCCTCTGACCCACTAAGGAAAAAACTCAATAACCCCACTTCTGATCAAGCTGCCAAACGGATGCCTACTGCAGACAGATCTGCCAAAGTTCTTTGGATGACAGGAAGAGTCAACATGCTCTGAAAAGTGAAAGCAAGCCAGTAAAGCCACCCAAAACAAAACAAAAACAAACCGCGAAACCCGGATGTAAGATCATCTCTTACCTGCTACAAAACAAAATGCAGTGCAATTCTACAAAATAATATGAATTGACAGGAAATGTCTGACGTAATGGTCCCAAACCTCTATTATTACTTGCATGTTGGAGCCAATAACCTATTCTTCTGTTCAGCCATTTGCAAGACCTTCCGCAATCATGAAAACTGCTGAGCTCGTGGAAAATGATGTTTAAATTATAGTTCTAAATGAATTTTCCAGAAACTTGAATGGAATTGAAAGGAATAAAATTATTTTTTTGCCTTCTTAAAGCACAGGGCCGCAGCCAGTGCAGAGAATGATCATCATATTATGCAAAAGAGAAAGGGAGAAAGGAACATTTTGTGAACGGTCCTGTGAACTTATTACACCCCTAACCCCCATTTCATTGAAATTTGCTTGTAATTTTATGAACACAGATTTCTGGGTTGCTCTGGCATGATTTTGCATGAGCACGATGCTGTGTTACTTGAGTTATGCATCAGTTCTGTGTGAGACTTTTGGAGTGAACTGTTCATATTTCTACGCCTACGTCATCACTACTGTGCTCTTTCCCGACTCTTCCGTCCCCTTTCCCGACCCTTGAAAAACAAAAGTAAAAACCGAACCCACGGTGAATCTGTCAGATGAATTCCAATAAATAGAAACCTTGCAAACACTAGCGGTGTCCAATCACAAAATAATGTCAAGATTCCAAAACTGTCATTTGAGAGTTGTAAAAAAATATAATAATAAAATTAAAAAGACAAATTTTAAATTGCAAAACGTGACAAAAATGACAACAAGCGTCAACTTGCAATTCATCACAAAGAAACTGCATTTCCCATTATAGTGGCATTTCTTTTCACTACAAACTGGAAAAAAGATTGGCGGGTTATCAGTTTACAGCAGGGGGAACTTTTTTTCTTTTAAATGGCACCCGCAGGAAGATCAAAGCACATGTTCCATGTGACCACCATAGTGGAGCAAGCACACGGCAAGTCTGATTTGAAAATTATTGTCATCAACACTGATGCACATCTCCAGTGGGAGACTGCCTACCTTCTCCTCAACTGCAGGTTTTAACTCTTCGTCGGTTGTCGGGCGGTTTTCATAGTCGTTGTCTAGTAGAGCTCCACAGCAATACATTCAAGATTTTCGGTTCGATGAACGACATGTCCATTCCACCTTGACTTTTTCTAAACTTAAAAAAATATTATAGCTACTGCATTGGCGAAATATTTACACTGTGAAATTTGACTAAACTCGAATGAAATACTAGTCGCTGAAGAATATTTTATTTGGGTACTGCTTCTCTTTGAACTTGGATGTGAGGAATGAGATGTAATTCTTTGGTTTGCATTCGCAGTACGTAGTTTCAACGGCGCCTGCATGAGAAATCCTTGAATGTAGTAATAATCTCAGAACAAGGATTGTATTCAGGTACTATGGAATTCCAGCGTTATATAATGTTATATAATATATATTACACTGTACATTTTCAGAGCAGGATGAGCAGTCTTGGTTACTAAACTTTCTATATTGAAGACTAGGGTTGGGCGTGTGAGAGGACACGTGATTTTATTGTCCCTTTGCTGCCATCCTAACTTCCCTCGCTCTACTTCCATTGTCCACGAGATGGATGTTGCCCGCTATCAGTCATACTGCTGTTTAGGAATATCCGGCAGAATGCTGTAAGTCATACATCTGAGAGGGAAAATCCTGCAGGATGTGTGCTTGTCATTAATGCAAGCTGACATATTTTAATCATCATTAAAATGGAATAGGCTCCCATCGATAGTGGATGCCTGGAGACAAGCATGGACCTTAAGAGTGCAGATTTAAACTTGCATCAGCTGAATCTTAAAACAATAAGCGACTGAGACAATAAGATTGTAACAAAACACGTCTCTGGTCTGCTGCTTTCTTCCAAATCAATACAACTCGGAGACGATCAGTAGTGAAGAAATAGGAGTCAAGAGTTCAAGAGATGGAGTAGAATATGCAAACCTACGACAAAGTTACCCAGATTTATTAGTCTGTTGTCAAACATAATAACTATAATAACCATACTATTGTGAGTTTATGTTATGTAGGAGTGGGAACATGAGCACTCAGCGTTATTCGGTACTACGCGCCGTGACAGAGTTCATTGTGACGCACGGTTACGATGTATTGATCATGCATGCTATTTATATATTCGACATTTCAACAACTCGCATGTTCAGTGGTGGTCTGTTGCTGTTTCATGTGTTGTATTGTAACAAGATGCATTAATGATAAAACTTTTCTTTTTTCCTTTTTTGTTTTCGGGAGATAAGCTAGGGTTTTGTCATGGAAATTACATACGGACACCGAGCAGCTGAACTAATCAATAAACGCCTCAAAGCGCATTGCATCCCCAACCCATTAGAACCCCCCNGTAAAAAAATCACACATGCAGGCTTTCAACGAGCCTTAAATAACTGTTATCTGTCTTCCTTTTTCCTCTTGAAATTTAATGGGCTATAGCTACTTTGCGCAATGCTTAGAGTTTAGAAAAATGAATGAATCCTCAAAGCTATCTCTTTACCTTATCCTGTCAATCACTGACTGATTCACTAAGATGTGTTGAAACTTCTCACCAAGAGCCTCTACATAATGCTTAGAGTGTGGAGCAAGCTCCTCCAGATCAACAACAGCCGGAACCGTTTTCTTTCATTTATAAACACGAGGGGCCTTAGTGTAATGAGAACTTGGCGTGCATTATCCTCCTAACTTTGTGTTCTTCTTTAACTTTCCTTGTCCATTTCTTTTTACTTTTTTTTTTCAATCCTCTTCTTGTTTTCAAGAACATGAGCTTCCGTGAGATCATTCCTAGAAAAACTGCATCGTTACCGCCACCTTTCAGCACAGGGTTTACCACATCCGCAGTGAGGAAAAGAGGATTCCAATGTGTTAAACATTGTCAAAACCGATGAAAATATATACTGCACAAGCACTAAATGACAATACTGAATTCACAATGGAGACCTTAGCCCTCACTCTTACTCCGTGCCACCGGAGGGAGGGTAGGATGGGGGTTGGTGAGTTACATTTGAACGCCACTTTGTTCCACATCAATGTTTTATGTAGGCCTATGTTTGACACCATAACCTCAATATATTTCAAATATCATGAATGTAGGATAGGAGTAGAGCGCCAAATATTCTGCACTGATAAAAGGAACAGATTATTTGGTGTGTACTCTGTTTTGGCCGGTACCTTTCCCTTTCACATGTTGCACCAAATTTAATTTCTGTCGTTTGTTTTCGTGAGATATTCCTTGTTTGTTTTACACTACTGCGCCTATAAATTCTCACTAAGCGTAAAGCTCATATATCCTGTCTCTTCAATTATTAAAACACAGAATGTGAGTACAGTCAGTGGCTGTATGCATAATCCATACGTTGGTTAACGCAATGCGGTAACCACGGAAACTCCCAAAACAGTAGTGTTCACCGTGGTTAACGCAATGCGTTAATTAACGTGTGGATTATGCATACGGTCACTGGTTACGAAATGTATAAAAGCATATTTTGAGGTGTCGGATTACCCGCTAATGCCATGCATCAAACTATGCAACAGTTACCGGCGAAAGAATCCACCATGAGATTAAATATAAACAATCCATGAGATAACAAAACTGTGTTAACATTGATGGAAACTTATAATGTAAAAATCGCTCAGCTTTGTGTTTAAGTACTATCAGCATAGGCCTATGGGCTGCAATAGAGTGAAGATCCGCGCTCGTTTGTAATGTGATTAAAAATCACGGCTATGCTCAAATGTAATCTACTCAATTCATAGTGGATATAATCGCCATTCCAATTTGTTTGTTTTACAAAACACATTATTCTGTGCCACACAGATATTATACATGTATGTGTGATAGAAGATTGATCAATATAGCTGTAGATACACGGGCAAAAATATTAACTGCTGACTAAATTCACAAAAACAAAAAACAAAAAAAAAATGAGGCAAGTCTAAATGGCCAATGTCACCTCAGTCAATCCCACAGAGCAAGAATGCTTTACTGCGAGAGTCTGATAGAGCCGATTACTGTGTTTTTTAAGACTGGAGCCGTCTCTTCTAGGTAGAGATTTTTAGAAAGTTTGGCATAGATTTCGGCAATGTCCTCTTTCAGTAATGGAATTTGTATTCCGGGAGTCGACGATCGGCAGTCAGAAACTGACTTGTTTTGCCAAATTTTACAGCAGGCAATTGTCCATAACCTCTAGGAATGAGGCACTTCTAATTGTCCACTGTCTATTTGAGTGTTACTTAATTTGTCTTCACTGAACAAGAATAAGGCACAATCAGAGTGCCAAGTACTAAAGAAATATCCTTTCATTCATGCTCTTAGATTTGTGAACCTACCCGCAGAGCACTGTGCAACATGCTCCAATTTTGCAGAACGCATGCGAAGTGTAAACCGTGGTGCAGATGTGTAGCCTTACACAAAGCAATTGCTGCCATGAAGTATATACCCGTTCATCCCTCTTCAATCAACCTCTTTGGCTTGAAATGTCATCGAAGACAATATTTTTATATGCTAGAAGCTCAGCTCAGTGGATGCCGGAAACAAAAGAGCCAGATCTAACTAGGTTTCAAAACTTGTATAGCCTCTTTTGTAGTAGGTTGGTTATGTATAAGCAAAGACAGCGAGCACAACGGGCCAGTCCCAGACTGTTGATCGGTAGTAGCTCCAAGAGAGCATGACATACACAGCGATCACGTGCAGCCAAACGCTACTGGTCAGATAAGCCAGTCGGTTGAGAAGGTGTTTGTAGATTGTGCCAAAAAGTGGGTAGCAGTATCGATGTAGATGGCACCAAAAAGCACAGGGGATATTACAAGATTGCGCAACAAAATATAGCAGATAGTTTTCGGTAAAAAAAAAAAGATAGTCATTTTACCATAACTGTAGATATTCCAAGCTTCTTGAAAATAGTATTTCTGTCTTGTTTCTTGCCATACTTTCTTGTGTCTTCATATCGTCGTGAAACAATATGTTGTCCCCTGCACACCATGATGTGACCTGCCGTTATCGCGACATGCAGACTTCATGCAACTGTTTTGGACACCTCTCGCTTTGTTTAATACTGTGTCAAATTTTCACAAGATATATCAGTAAATCAATTTTTTGCGAGTAACTAGTATAGCAAGCTTGTCAAATGACCATGTCATCAACACAGAACAACAACTCCAGGTAACTTTCTGTTTACCAGGATTACATTGTCGGTCTTGGATGTAAGGAAAAATTAGTGTTCTCATTTTAAAAACAAATGTACGGCATTATTTCTCTACATCGCTCGGGGAAGTCTCAGAAGGTGACCACGACTCGCCACACATCATCTAACATTATAAGTCATTTGGGGATGAAATGCCTGAGGAGATAAAAGTGAGGAGTCGATATTATGCAAATAATTAGACACTACTGGGCCTTTGACACTGGAAGACTGAGTAATCCTGTACCCACAAGAGGGCAAGCCAAGACTGGGGTAACAGACTGGCCATCATCACTGTCCATTTTTTAGTGAAGAAAACAATATTATGCCGCAGCCCAAGCAGATGGAACCTAATCTGTCCTGGTCTGGGTGAGACATCCTCTTTAGCCGGCGGAGGGAAGTTAAATGCCGTCCCACCACCTTGTGACCAGTGGAGGCTATATATTAATTAATTTTGTCACCCTGAACGAGAGTCTAGACGGCATGGAGTTGCTACGGAGACTGTTCCAGCCGTTGAAAGAGCGAAGAAGAACTGATGACCACTGCTGGCAATTTTCATTGAGAAACGGAGAGACAGCCTGAAGCCCTGTGGCCGTAGGCATGATCTTTGCGTTAATTAACGTATTGCATTAACTACAGCGAATATTGTTATATTTTATGAGTTTCCCATGGTTACCAGAGTGAGTTAACTAATGTTATGTATGAATATGGCCACTGGTGTGGCGATTTCAGATTAGCCTCGCTTCACCTTACCTCCCTGGTGACCTAAAATGGCGTTCAGTTTCCAGGGAGATGGGATGGAATCAATTTCAAATTACCGTCTGGGGACAGCTTTAAGGTCATTTTAATATATCCATTACGATTTCAAATTACACCCCAACCCCCATTTCCAAAAGACAGATTTATTATGCTTAATAATTATGTAGACTAGTTACTCATTTTATGCTTGCACAAATAAATTGAAACAACAAAATAATAATCATGATGATGATCATCATCATAGTAATCATGACTAGAATAAGACAAACAGTAAGGGTGATAGTGAATCTCTCTACTGTAAAAATGATCAATGCTATCGCATGTTCTGTTGTTAAAGTGGATCCATCATTTTAGCTATATCAGAGTGGGAGAAAATCTCATGTTAATAGCGCGGGAGAAATATGAAATTAGGTCCAGGCTATGCCTGAGGATAATAATTATGAGATTGATTTCAGATAACTGGAGGTGTAAGAGGAAGGCAACTGATTTTTTTACACTGGCCTAGACTTGGGTCAAAAGATGGGACATAGTGCTGGAATGGAAGAAGACATGGGGAGAGGAAGGGCATACTTCAGAAGTAACCATGGGTCTGGTAACAAGCGGTGGAGGAAACAGCAGTGTGCATCATGCTGTTAGATGATGGATGCACGGAAGATGTAATGCGGAACAGCTAAGCAACATCGGACCTCTACACTATATGAGATGGAGGGAAGGGAATGACGATTAGCTGACTGTAGACAGAAAGTACGGGCCACATACCTGCTTAATCAAGGGAAGCATTTTCTTAAAAACTGCATTTTTGGTGGTGTATTTTGAACAGATGGTCATGTGAACGTGAACGCTCTTTCCCGAAATCTTTTCATGTTTCTGTTGGCATTACGAGACAACAAGAATTTTCTTAACGTAATTTTCTAGTTGGCTTGTGTTCGGGTAGTAAGTCTGATATGTATGCAGGCGAAATACTATTCATGATTTTATAACAGAAGGTTGCAATCTTGTAATCAGTTCTGATTCTGACAGATAGCCATTGAAGCAACTATAAAAGAGGCTCGCTATGTTATCACTTACATTTTCTAAACATAAAACAGGCCGCATTTTTTTCGTAATTACCGGATTGTCTGTACTTTTCTCTTTAATATTCCCCTTCCTCTATGCCATGTACATTTTCATGTGTCTTTTTTTTCTCCGCTTGCCCTTTTCTCAGTTTTCACTTTAGGTTGCAGTATTCTCTTCACCTTATTTAACTTCTTCGATCGCTTCATTTTCATCCAGTTTCACTGTAGCTTCTTCCCTTGTTTCATTTCATGCCTATGATTTTTACGATTCTCTTCTATTTTCAACCTCAAACATCCTCTTACATATATTTGTAGTCTTCTTTATCTTTATGTCCATTCTTTCTCAAGTTTACATTGTCCTTAAAGTTCTTCTGCTCTCCCCTTTTCCTCGTTTCTCGTTCAATTTTTTGGTCGCCCTTTATTCACCCCTGATTCTCATTTCTCCTGCTTTCTATTCATCTTGAACTGACCTTTCTCCTCTAGGCTGAAGCTTTAAGAAACCTTTTAAAACAGAACTGTGTCACGCAAGATTCATCATCATGCCAATTTCCGGTGCTCTAACATTTCAGGGCACAGGCATTAATTCATGGGCGGAGACAAAGATTCAGAACTGGGGTAAGTAAATGAAAATGGTCAGGAGGACGGCGACGTGACCCCGCTCTCTCCCCTCCCCCTTTCCCTTTGCAATGCGTGGTAGCCGATTAAAATTAGGATATAGATGGTTTTATGTGTTACTTTAGTAGAAGCTATTGTAAACAGATAATGTGAAAAGTCAGGAAATACCTATCTCCTCTTTTACATGTAGAATCAATCAAAATTGCGAACTGCAAAGTACATCTCATTTTGAGTCGGTAACATTCTGCCGTCCCAGAACAGAGCAACGTATCTGTGCATTTCATAATGTTGAGGAAAATGCAAAAACTTTAGATGCTTAGCCTGTCTAAAGTTATGAATGCTTCTAACCATGACTTTGCATAGTGTTAGTTCTAAGTATTACCTGTTTTTTAATGCAAGGTTCAACAGATCATACCGTTAACTTTTAACGGGAAAACACATCAAAGCAGATAAGGTGTTCATTACGTCGCTCTGCCTTGGGAAATATAGATGCGTCGCTCTGCCATCGACTGTGTGGTTGTAAACAGTCACTTACGTGGGTTTGACGCTTTGAAAACTACTATTTCGGGTGCAGATACGTCTACCTTCCTTTGACACAAAAAGGTTATGGGCAAGACAAGTCCAACAAGACAATGAAATAAGAAAACTCGATTTTGTCAGATACGTCGCTCTGCCTTGGGACGACAGCATTGTTCTTGCAGTCTATGACAAGGAGAACTCAACGGTCGGAAGTACCCATTGCTTTTTCAGTTTGTTTCAGAACTCCTCTATGAGATATCTGACCATGCGACATTTTGATCAAACTGGTAGAGATGATGGCGTCCGGCACTGACCAGGGCGATCATCATAAGAGGAAGAAAAATGTGGATTATATTAACCAGGGCGATCACCATGAGAGGAAGAAAGATGTGGATTATATTAAACAAAGATAAACCCAGAATGGATTTTCACATGCAGAAATCCATACAGTCTCTTCAGTTTTCCTGTTCTAAAAACTGAATGTGAGAAGGGTCTCTCCTTCCCAACCCCCCAAACCCCC
>JAWQUT010000070.1:1548770-1559887 GCA_033807755.1 Ellobium chinense
TGAACGAAGTGCACTTAGACTAATAGTGACAGCAAGAGTATGAAGGAAGAGCACGACGGAACATAAAGGAATTCTCCTCAATATTAGCGTACGTTAAATATCATTAAAACCGTCGCTTTATTTCCTTGTTTTCAATAGTGTAACAGTGAAGGTTGAGCGCAATGATTGTGGCAGGCATAAACTCTCTCTTAACGTTTCTCAAATGGTACCAGTGGCGCTTATTGCTACTGTTCATGTTATGGCTGTTTAAAAGTATTTTCACATTAATTTACTTTAGCGTCTGAAACAAGGCACATATGTGTGTGAGGCATGTGGAAGATACTGCCGGATAAAATCTGAAAGCGAGATTTAGCTTACCTCCCTTCACCCTTTCTTAAATTTGCCAGAAGGCATATTGCACAGCCACGACATATTAATTTATCTATTACATTATCTGTCTGTCTGTCTGTCTGTCTGTCTGTCTGTCTGTCTGTCTGTCTGTCTGTCTTTGTGTTTTTTTTCTGCCTGTTTCAGTGTATCTCTCTCCCTCTCTCTTTGTCGCTTTTTCTCTCTCGCTTTCTCACACTGTTACAACAACAAAACTAATAATCCCCCCTAAGATAGTACTGACCTTGAGCCCCTAATCCAATTTAGCCAGCAAGATCTGTCTCGACACTTTACCGTGTGCAGATGAAAAGGTCGCTTTTTTCCAAGGCATTTGCTCTTTAGTTCCCCAGACAGACTGACCTATAAAGTATTATTCCTCATAACAGTACTCACATCTCTTTATTGTCTCATCTGAAACGGGCAAATAGTATGTTTTTTTCTTGTTCTCACGCCCTCCGTTTTTCTTGCTAATTCTTCGTTCTAGTGTCTCTGTTTCTAAAACCTCTCTTCTAATATTCCTCTTCACTTATTTTATCATTATTTTGTCTTTCTCGTCATCTCTGTTGGCCTGTTGCCTTCTTATGTATCTAGATCTTATTTTACGCTCTCTCCTGTCTTTTAAGACATGTCTTTTGTTTTCCTGTATCTGATTCAAAGCTTCCTACAGAGATTCTCACACACTATGACATGGCTCTTAGAGCACATTTACTCCTGATCTCCTACAGACAGCTCAACAGTTTCCATTGTAGCCATACATCTCCGGTGGCGAGAGACAAAGAACTGCCAGCTTGCTGTGTTGCAATATATCTTATTATAGTATTGCCTAGTAAGGCAATAATCTTCAATTTTACTAAATCAGTTTGCCTCGAGTAAATCTGTTCTGTCAAACTCATGTTGCATGTTAAACATATATTCCCATACATCAAATGGTTGAATTTGCATCACACAGGAAGTAATGTATTAGAGCAACCTTTCTTATAAAGCCATGGTATCTTTTCTTCCTCCACAAGTCACAAAGTAATATAGTATACGAGTGGGAACGTTATGTTTGTGAAAGACCAGTAGTAAAAGCAGGGCCACGGATCTAGCTTGTACTTCTGTATGAGTATTAATTTGTGTGTTGGAAGGAGGCTGTCTGTGACCAGGTGTTCTTTAGGTCGGTCATTTAATCTGGTAGACGGTGAATTATTGTTCAATGAGCAACCTGAGTAATTATATCACAGTCAAAGGATTTATATTATGTCACAGCGAGAGGAATGATTATGATGTCACAAAGAGAGGATTTATATTTTTTTTCACAGCGAGAAATTTATCTCCAGAGGGCAAATAACATACAGTATCAAGAAAAGCTCTCTGCTTCTTGATCAGACAAACGACTCGACATTTACTCTTCTAACCCTCAGAGCTTACTAGGCGCACGTGTCTTAAAGGGACAGGGATAGATATTTGCTTGGCAGTCTAACATTTCTACATTATTTTATAAAATCGGTATAAATATAATTAATATATAATATATAAATATACGGCATATAGTTTTCCTTCACCTGACCATTCACAGAAAACACTGCAGAAATATCGGGATTTTCAGCCTTTACAAGCCATCCTTACTATGTTGAGTGAAGTCATAAAGAAAATCCCGACATTCCTGCACTGTTTTCTCAGACACTGTCAGGCGAAATGAAAAATATACGTAGTTAAGATTTTATGAGAAAATAATGTGGGTTTATTAGGCTGTGCGGCAAATAGCTACCCCTGTCATTTCATAAGATCACCAACATCTTTAGTAATCGATTCTTGTATTTCTGATGAAGACCTTAAAGCCTTTCAACTTGTTCCTGATACCTGACCAGGTTGGTATGTACGACGATTTATTGAGTATACGTCACTGGCAAAACATGGGAAAGGGCATTAAGGAACACGGCCACACAGAGAAACGCAAATCCAACACTCACTCCTCCACACAGAATGTGTAGGCAGATAGATGGCGAAAGCAATGGAGAATAGCATAGATAGGATGGAGTTGTTGGTAATGAGCGAACACAAAATCGGAGAATATTAAAAGCAAGAAGATCAAGTAAACTAATATCCTTATAATCCCACCCGGGCCCCGCCCNTGACAACTGGTTTTTCTCCCAGGAAAATAGAGCGAATTCCGTCAATCAAGCACTCTCTGTCAGACTAGGCACTCATTAAATTCTAGAAGATAACAATACCACACGCATGGGCCTGATTCTTTCGCCCTATTGAACACACGTAACCGGCACGGCACAGAAGCAGCGATAACAGATCTATAAAATACTTCGTGACGTTGTTGTTTTCCTGGATGCTGACTGAGAACACAACAGCACCATTGGAGACGATGGAAGTGCTGCCGTAGATAAGCACAGTTCGTTCTATTGTTTCTTGTGGCTTATTTGTACTGTGTCAGTGAGCCCATACAAACAATAAGTCAAGTCTATGATAGTTTAGAGTGTTTTTTTAGGCTCTTGGCCAGTTCAGGACAAGAACCGAGGTTTGATTTCCCAACACAGGATTTGTCCATTACCCTTTCTTTCTCTCTCTCTCTTCTCTCTCTCTTTCTCTCTCTCTCTCTTTCTCTCCCCCTCTTTCTTTCACTCTCTGTCTCTCTCTGTCTGTCTCTGTCTCTGTGTCTCTGTCTCTCTCTGTCTCTCTCTCTGTCTCTCTCTCTCTCTGTCTCTCCCCCTCTCTCTTTCACTGTCTGTCTCTCTGTCTCTCTCTGTCTGTCTCTGTCTCTGTGTCTCTCTCTCTCTCTCTCTCTCTCTCTCTCTCTCTCTCTCTCTCTTTTTCTTTAAGGAAAAGGGATTGAAAAAGGGATCCTGGGTCGATAGGTGAGTGTACGATATTATGTGTGATAAAGATGGGCCAAAACGTTTCCAGAGGTGCATTTCGTCACACCATTTTCAACTGGAAATGGGCATCTCTTCTACCCTCCTGACAGTCAGGAAACAGTACAAGAGTTCATTATGCGGAGCAGTTGTTTATACATTATTTCCCTTGATCTCAAAAGCACAGAGTAATGGATTTACCAAACGTCGAGGAGAACAAAATAACGCTTTTCTAGGTTTGTAGGTCTCTCCGGATTTCAGTGAGGATAGAAGCGTTCATATTTCGTTCTCTTCCCTCCACTCTCTCTCTCTCTCTCTGTGTGTGTGTCTCTGTCTCTCTCTCGCCATAGAAAATGTAGGAAAATAAGAGATTCATTGTGAGTAGAGAGTAAATGAAGGGTAACAACGGAAATGCTGTCTGGGAAGGGGTAGTTTGGATAGTGCACATGGACGCAAGAGAAGTAAGAGAAGACATAAAAGAAATAAATGTGAGAAACATGAAGGAGAATGAATCTTAGATGAAGAGAATTAGAGGAAACAAAATGGCTCCCGGTGACAGCTAGGCCACAAAAATAAATCAAGTACATGCTGTGATCCTGAAACCTAACTTTAAATATTGTAAATAACCAGAAGGTCCTTTAAGGATAACTCTGCAATCCAGCAGAATCCAGACAGGTGGGGGGAGTGGNACAGGGGAAGATCAAAAAGAAGAGAGAATAAAACTTGTTTTTTTTTTTTTGTTTGGTTTGGTTTTGGAGAGTTTGGTAGAGGGTGGCGGGAGAGATTTGGTAGGGAGAGGGGGAGGGGGAGAGGAGGGTGTTCAGAAGGTCGTTTTATCATTTTGTGTCCGAAAATTTTAACGTAACCCAACCATCGCATGATCAAGAAAATTTTGAGCTAGGTAGCAAACATAAAGCATCCTCGTTATTCACTAGTAGGAGGGACTACTTTGCGTTTGCCCATCCCTGAAAAAGAAAGGAAATGCCCATGATTCCAGACAAAATAAATTAAAATAATCACAGTGTCCCAGTATACTAGAATTTGCCCCCCGGATCTTTAACTGTGCGTGCAGGGCATGTGAAAAGTGGGAGAGAGGAAAGCTAAATATACCCCTTCTGCTCTAGGACCTAATATCGAAGACAGATTAACAGGCCTGTAATCTAATGTATCAAATGGCTAGCATGGGCATGCTATAGCTAAATATTCTTTTTCCCTCTTTACCCTTCTCTTTTTCCTCTGTCTTTGCATTTTCTTCTTTTGCCTTTTTCTTTCCAACCCTATAATTGCTTTCACTCTCTCTCTCTCTCTCTCTCTCTCTCTCTCTCTCTTACTCTCTCTCTCTCTCTCTCTGTCACTATCTCTCATTCCTGTTTTTTCCTCTCTCTATCTCTACCTCTTTCTCCCTCTCATTCTACTTCACAACCACGCACATCGTTATCTTCCCATTGACCCTCCATCGCTCGTCTTGATGCTCATCGAAGTGAGCGGTTAAGGCACATGCAGTACGCACTGCATCACTGAAGGCGATAATTGGTTAATCTGTGCGCGTGAGAGCGTTGTCCGTGGAAGACCCGTGGTGAAAGTAGGACGGGTGATCCAGCGAGTGCTTCTGAACGAGTATGTGTGTGTTGGAAGGAGGCAGTCTGTAACCAGATGCTGTCAAAGTCAGCCAGTTACTCGGACAGATGGTGAATTATTGTTTTATGAGCCTCTCATTGACCTAGTGAGTCAGCCAACTTGAGACAACAGTCCGACAAATAAACGACTAACTAATCACAACTTTCTGTGTCTCTGCTAACAATATGCAGACTGCATGACTGTCGGGAAACGACGGAAATAAGATTATAAAAACACGTTTCAGAGAAATGTTAGATAAAGGCAATGAACCGGAATAATATGCAATCGAACTTCAGATTGACTAAAGGAACTAAAAAAAACCCACAAATTTTTCTACAAAATAAGGCCTCTTTCATGACATAAAAATCTACAAAACCTGTATGCATGCAAACACAACACACTCCAAATTCTGTATGTTTAGTGCATGTGTCTGTGAGTGTGTCTAGTGTTAGTATCAATGTTCATACAGGTTTGGTTGAGTGAATATGTGTAGTGTTTGTATGTCTATTCATACAGGTTTCGTTGAAGTGTATTTGTGTGTCTTATACGTTTTGAAGAATTTAGATTTTTATTCCCTGGAGAAGGTATTTTGGCAGAAAATTTCGTCTTTAGTTCAGCCTTTGTCAGTTTGTGCTATCGACAGTAACAAGAAGAAGAACGAGAGTAGTAGCCCTACAGACGGAAACAGGCGTAGCCTTTATAAAATCATTTTAACGATTTTCTTCTTTGGCTTTCCATCACATGATAATGCTGAACACGCCGTTCTGATAATCATGGTAATGACTGGTAAGCGAAACGTGCCAAATGGGCACTAGTAAGCTAGTAATAACTATTACTCTCCAGAGCTTTTTCTCTTGCGATATGATGTCCTGGATAGCGGATGTTGCCAGTTGGCAAGATTGTAACACAACGGGTTAGAAAGCAAGCCAGACCGATTCATTTTAAGGCCGATGACCTGAGTGATTTCCTGTCTCTTTCATTAGACAAAGGGCTTAACTCGAGTTCTTGCCAAAATTAGGCAGTGTTTAGGCATACTGCCATGAAAGTTCGACTTTTGCCACATAAGATTGCCATTTCCTGATAAGTGACATCGTGAATCGCTGGGTTTTAGACAATTGGCATTATTCTAAAATCTCCCCAGGCCCACTCTAATCGGTCACTTGTAAACCCAAAAGATGCGCTATACATTTTAAAATCCGCTCGGTGTATAAAAGGAGAGCCAAGGGGTGAGGAAAGGAGACATTTCACTGCTTAAATCGCATGGTTGACACCGCAGCGCATTTTGTTCCGAATTTCACAAGAAAACAATTTCATATTGCAAAAAAAAAAACAGTGCATCGTTAATTACTGTCCCTCCAAGCCCTGCTCCCAAGAGAGCTGATAAGAAAAACGTCTAGGATTTGAAATCATTTATATAGAGGATCTGTAATGTTTTTTTATATCAGATCTATGAAACGAGTTATACAATTATCGTATTCGCGAGCTTCTGGTGAACGAATACGATAAATGTAAAACAAATTTCATAAATCTGATATCAAACAAACACAAGTTTCAGATCCTTTTTATCATATAAACTCTAACTAATAAAAAATGAACTTTTAATCGTGAAAAAGACCCTGAAGTGGCCCTCACCCTGTTTGAAACACATCAATCACAACTGAACTGAATGAGCTATACAGTTACGCGACACAAAGTAGATCCAAATAGCTGACACTCATCGATGAAACTTTCGACCACAGAAACACTGTGATATTTCAAGTACTTTAAATCAAAAGTTTAACTGAACTGAAACTGAAACATGAAGAGAACGATGACAAGCGATAGACGGACTGATATATTTTTTTTTAATCTAGACAGAGGGAAACCCTACGGCAGTGAAAATAGTTACAAAAGAAATGACGTCAAATATTCATGACGTCAGGTCTTAAATTCATACGTCTTGAGGTTTCCAAACCTTCCAATCAAAGAATTCGCAAGCAGGTCAAGGTCAAATTTATGTAACGTGTGACATACACATTATTACACACTTTTATCTCACCGGAAATAGGCCGTGCTTATATGATAAAAAGCCAATCCATCTGAGTCGAGCAATATCCACAGCCTTGTAGACAGGGCGGTACTGATCGGCTGGCACAGCTTTAAGGAAATGTTTTCCAAGTTTGATATCAGGAATGTCGTTTTCTTCACAAATATTCAACTCTATTACTGTCTTCATTTGAGTTTTGTTAAGCTTCATCATAAAACGTACGAGTCATCGCAGTCCAAAACAAACCTAATCTCTAACGCAACAACAACAAAAAAGGACCACTTCCGTTTTTGAAGTTGTTGTTATTGTTATTATTTTAGATGATTTGAGAAGACTGTGCAATGGCCTTTCTAAGTTTGTGAGGCTGCAAAATGATCGATTTCTTGCCCTCAGCGTCTTCGTCTGGGTCCGCTCAGGCATTCTTGAAGACGAAATACTGCAGATTACTTAGTGACAGGCAAAATTCGATAAATTTGGTTTTCATTGTGGTGGTATGACTAATACAGTCGATCTTGAAAAAAAAAAAATATATATATATATAATATGTGTTGATAAAAACAACGTCCATAAGGACATATTGAGTACATCTTTGATATACAAAACATGTATATATATATATATATATATTTTGGCTGAGGTGGGGTGAAGGAGGGGTAAGGGGCTGGGGGGGAGGGAAGCAATCCTCCCCACAAGCCTCCGAACAAGAAGACAAGAAATATTATGGGACTGGAGCCAAATAACCAAACCAGCTTCATCCTCCATCTTTAAAAACGCAATACTTTCCACATCCTAGAGTTCCTATATTTTTATTCTAAAATGAAAATGCAGACGCGGTGTAATCATGGAAGATTTCACATCTTGGAAATTCCTTGAAAATTAATGAAAAAGAGGAAGGAAGGGTTGGAGATAGAGAAAGAGGCAGGGAGAAAGAGAGCGAATCAAGGAAGACTGAAATGTAGGCGAATGAGCAGAACGCGGGTGACAGTTTTCTAGGCCTCGAAAACTATCGATTTTGTTTTTTCAGTCGTTCCTTTGAACCTTGCAAATAAGGGTGATACTGAATACAAGGATAAGCTGGGATCTTTGAGGATTTGGAGAAGATCAAAAGATTCGAGAAGAATTAATGAAGACACCTAACTAAGGAAAATTAAGACAAGCGGTCATCAAAGGGGACAGGTCCAGTGTGCCTGAATTTCATGGATTTTTGGCAGGATTTTCCAATGTCGGTAGTTATTCCTAGAAAAGTGTATATCTGAATCTATCTCAGTGCACATTTTTGCACTTCGGGACTAGAGTAGGATATCCTCGAGACACATCTCTCTCTCTCTCTCTCTCTCTCTCTCTCTCTCTCTCTCTCTGTGTGTGTAACTGAAACAGACAGGCAAACACACACACACACATACACACACACACACACACACACACACACACACACACACACACACACACACACACACAATCTAGCGTGCGCTTGCATACACATCTTGCTGTTTTGGTCTGGAAAATTATTTTTGTTCCACGTTTGCTATCCATCACAGAGAAGGCGAGGATGAGTTGATCAGATTCTAACGATTCTATTGAAAAATGTGAAAATAGGAGCAAACTTAAAAGAATAAAAAAAGAATACTGCCTCACATTCCTGTGCTTTCCACTGAATAGCACAGGATTTTATTGTTTGCAGGAAGGAAGTCCGTGTTGACCTCGCTATCCTGCTAACCACCCCCCGCCCCCTTCTCCTTTCCCATGACTCCCCTCCCTCAAGCTCATCATACCTTACACAAACCCATTAGGCGTTATTTTACACTGAGTCTGTGTGAGATGGGAAACTGTGGACTGAAAACTTGGAAAAAAAAAACCGACAGCTCACTGTTTATCGTACATGGTTGAGACAGGTAGCAGCATTAGAAGTTCCCTTCACTTCATATCACTGATTACACAATATCGGTGTTCACATTCAAGATCATATTCCACATGTTTTATAAAAGAAGCCATGAAAAATTGTGAACATTTTGTTGACACTTCTGGTTAAGTTCTGTGACGACCAGGGCTTCCACTTTTCGGTGAAAGGAAATTTCTTATTTTGTCGCCATTTTTGCCCCCCTCCCCCAAACCAAAAAAAGAAAAAAAATCCTTCCTGGCCGACCAAATGTCCCTTCCTGTTTCATACTAGCTCATTGTATATCACTGACACACCATCAACCCTCCGATATCCCGGTGACTTAGCATTCTCCCTCCAAAAACCCCCATAGCTGGTTGCAAAGTTTTCACTACAATAATTACGAGTAGCACTAGCTGGTGAGTCTTACTTCCGTTAAGTTTTTTCTTCTTTTTGCTCATATTAAATACAGGACAGTTATTAAAAGAATAATTAGTCTATACTAATCACAATATTCACCTTGCAGTTTAAAAGAACATAGCAAGAAATTTCCGGTAATGTCAAAAACAAAATCAATCAATGTGCGGATATTTTATCTCTGAGTGCAATGTTAGAAAGTAAGTAATCAGGTGTTGAGATCTACATGTATACAGTGTCCTTTCTCTGGCTGCAAAGTTGAAAAACATCAGTCTAGCTATTTCACACATCGGTGTGAGCACAAATACAATAACGACTTCTTATTAAATGACATGAGTTACTACTTAAATGGTGTAAGGCGCGATATAAACTTTTCTGTTTTGTTTACATTTAATCATCGTTTTTCACTGAAAAATATTGACCACCAGACAAACAAAACATCGATGCAAATGAATTTAATCCTGTAAATAGGATGCAATGGCAAAGAAATTAGACAGGACAGGTCCTTTCAATCGCAGCTCGTGTTCGAATGCAAGTCACGCCGATTTGCTGTTCACGGACATGTGAGCTTGAGCTAATTTGGCGTATAAAAGTGGCGTAAAACACAAATCTCGAGATGGACATGTCACGCACACTGGCGCTGTGGGCAGTAATGTTGCCCGGTTTATAGTTTATTTACAGGCTGGTGAGTTCATGTTCTGAAAGCATGTCTTCACTTTTTTTTTATTTTCAGCGGTAATTGGGTGATCGGCCTGCCAAGCCCATTTTCTCATTCTGGGAGTCCTTTAGCTGTAGTCTAATCGCTAGAAACAGTTTATGCCACTGAACTAAGTTGTCATTGCTCTAGCAGTAGCCGTGGTAGAGGTTCTCCTCTTTACATGTGGTTCTGGAACCTCGGTGTCGGCTACGCTACGCACACATGGCAACATATCACAGAGTTATGAGGGTGGGGTGCTTAGGACCATTGGCAGTTCTGAAGTGATCGGTAGGACGTGGAACAGAATTTAACTGGAACTTCTCTTCACACCGAGAACGCCGATGATCGAATAGATTGGGCTTGGCGTCCATAAAAGATAACAAACTTCACATCAAACTCCCACTACAATAGTTTTGTTTTTTTTAATTTACAACCTGCACACAGCAGTTAAGAAATTATTTTAAAATATAGGATGATTTAAGAAACCTTTTTTTACATAACTGGTCGGTCCTCCACGTAAAAAGGTTGACATGTTCGCAGCCTGATAAAAATGATGCTTTGATAAAACTGGACATCTTTAAAAATTCGGAGAACAATGATCCTTGTCATATTACGCTGTATGTCATAACATTCCTGCCTAATATCATCTTTGTGAACACATTCAAACAAGGCCATATTGTTTCCATAGTATTACACAGAATGTAATGGTAAGGGTACAGTTATTGGTAGGCTAGCAGTCTACAAGATGCTTCACTGCTCATGACCATTTCGAGGTGGTTCTCTGATCATTAGGATATTATTATAGTACATACTTATTATGTTTAAAAGAATCTGGTATTAAATGGAGCACACGGGACTGAAAGTATGTTACAGCGTCTTCAGCAAATAAATGCAGTAGTCAGTTGTCATTAGTTTGTCTCTATCCTGAGATCTCTTTATCTATGCTGAAGCTTGCTGCAATCTTGAACATGAGAATTGTAACAAACAGGTTTTGCACTTTGGAGTAACTTCATAATGACTTTCGAGTTCGCTCTGTAAATATCGAGACTTTATAATATTAGCTTAAGATATAGATCTACATCAGATGCAGCATTTGTGTGTGTGTGCGTGTTATGTGTGTGTGTGTGTGTGTGTGTGTGTGTGTGTGTGTGTGTGTGTGTGTGTGTGCGCGCAGGTGCGTGCGCGCTTGCCTGTTATACGATTGTGTGTACTTGTGTGTATGTGTGTGTTATGTGTTTGTTTGTGTGCGTGTGTGTCTGTGTGTGTGTGTGT
>JAWQUT010000070.1:1569854-1609668 GCA_033807755.1 Ellobium chinense
CCCCCCCCACCCCCATGGTATCAAGACCCTAGATTAACATTTACAATGTAACCTGAGTTCAATAAACTGGAAATATTGAGTTTAGACAAATGAACATAAGAGAACTTGCTGCAGAGCGACATTCTGCCCACGGCAATGTATCAGAGACATTCTGTTGAATAGTGTGAAGTTTGTTCTCTACTGATCGTGACCTCTAAGAACAGCCTTTATTGATTAACCAAGAACTTCGTGTCATAACTGATCATGCAGAGTAGAATGAGCTTTCATCATGATAGGTGAAGACAAATAAAGAAAGGCAGAGAGCTAACAGAGAGAATTACAATAGCAAGAGCGGAATTACAGACAAAAAAAAAAGAAAAACAACATCACAAATGCAGCCCCAATCCTTTTGAGATCTTAAAAGCAACTAAAGTGTAGCTGCTATTTCCAACTTTCAAAGCTTTAACGACCATTGCAGACTTCTTTCAGAGCCTACAGGTCTGGTTTGAGGCGTCCAAACAGAAGGGGCGATGGATGAATCGCTACGTTCAGTACCGGTCACTTAAGTCTCCATTCAAATTCTTTGAATACAGTTCCTCAATAGTCTATGACCACCCCTCCTATATTTTTTTCCTGACCTGGATGTAGTGAGTATGAGAAAGGCGAAATACTCGTGTGTCATGCAGGAAATTTTCTCCAAGTATTCATTCATTCATTCATTCATTCATTCATTCATTCATTCATTCATTCATTCATTTTCATTCATTCATTCATTCATTGGCCTATTTCCCCTTTACTTTCTTCTCTGATGTGTCTCTCCTTCAATGCTTTCTTTCTTTAGTAGCCGTCCCCTCTCTCTGTGGCCAGAAACTGCTGCAGTAATAAAAGTAGATTTCCTTAGACAGCATCGCGTGCATGCTATGGAACAGTTCTTAATCCCACGACCTTTTAACTGCCTGACGCTTTATTGGTTCGAGTTTTGTGTTGGGCAGACCGGCCACACTAGTGTTACATTATGGGAGGCACTTCCACAGTCGAAAAGAGAATTAAATACAGTACACTTGAAGAGTAGAAGGACCACAACATTACAACGAGACAGCTGGCCGTAATTTTCCGGCAGTAATTTTGATGATTCACATTCCTTGATTTATTATTGTTTTCTATAAAATGTATGACAGTATATGTGATTGCGACAACTTCACAAAGTGAAGTAAATACTTTCCTCCCCTTCAGATTTTTAACTTCCTTTAAAAGACAGTGACAATTTTACCTATGTTAGATCATCTTTCTTAAACTGTTTGAGCCACACAACTACTTTCTTTACCTCAAAAAATCATTTCTTTCGTTCACCCACTCCCTCTCTATCCCCCACCTCCACACAACCTCCCCGTGCCCTTTCTTCCCTTACGAGTTCTTTGCCCAGAATTCTAGTTTAAACCGTACCACAGGAAGAATTCTCCTTTCCTGTAGAGTCACCTCCCGTGAGATCTCCAGTGTCCTCCCTGTCCTTCTGGGTCAATTTAAAGACTTCCGTCTCCGGTATTGATTTGCAGTGTTTTCCATACTGCTAGGTGATTGTCAACAAAGTGAGAGTGTTTCTGTTTTTTTGTTGCAATTTGGTCCTTTCGACCATTTCTGTGGGCGGTGGTAATGATTGAGCTGTTGTCGTTTCGGTAGCGATTGACCCCCTTGTTTTGGTCTTGCAACTTAACTGCACTTTTGCTGAGATGCTGTTGCATTTTTAGCAATGTAGTGATGTTACTGCGTTATTGTTTTGGGGTTCGTGTGTACATTGCTACTACACAACGATATTATACTGCTATCATAGTTTAAGGACCAGATAAAGATCATAATGATTTGATGAACGGTCATCAGAATTTCCCTTGCCAGCTACCTGCCAACCCCAGAATGCCTTGCTATATGCCTTTTTAATCCTCTTCAGCTGTGGTCTTTTTAGTCACCTATGAATTCATATTCACAAGTTAGAAAGATAAACATTGGAGAATGTAGATAAGACTAGGCAGGATGACATGACAATGGAAACAAACAGTCCTATTTGTTACGAATGAATCCTCGATGTCTGCCTCTGATGTTGCTGAAAACAGGAAAAAAAAGATGGGTGGCTTTTCATTATACTGCACTGGTTTAAGCTGCCGGATTGCAATTTTGATAGAGTCAGCATCAATTTCCAGGTTTCTTATCGGAATAGAGAGCTTGTCAAACAGTACAGGTTGAAACGATGAAAAAGCGACTGTCATGTTTTTATGATACTCCTCTATGAAACAACAGATATTTTAATCGGAGATCAGCATGCCTTGAGCAATCTCTGTAGTATAATGCTATAGTAACTACTCTGTCTGAGCGGAACTACTGTCGAAATAAATCGGTTGTATTCTACCGCCTGTGATACTGCTCCTATCAAAGCTGGGACAACGCAAGCACACAAATTGCACGTGACAGAATCAGTCTACGATAACCATTTACTGCATTTACTTCGCTTCTTCCTTCCTTCTTCTCATAAAATTTCTTCCCTGGGCTATAAAATCGAGTAATTGGTTGCACAGGATCAGCATTCTTCTCCTCCAATCCTTGGCTTCCTCTCATTCCTGGGGCTGTTTATATGGTGAATACGATCATGCAAACACACGACTGTATGACTAATGGACACTGGCTTTATGGACTTTTACTGACCAACAGTTCTCTGTTTGATCCGTCCTTTGATGATCAATATGCAGACCGTTTTCAAATTTCCCAGAATTTCTTTCCTACTGCAAACGTTTTGTGCGGTGACATGTCAAGGATTATTCGAATAACTTCTGACTCACAACTGTAGAACGCTGAGCATCACTGTTATTCTCCGACAGCCGGCATTTCTGCGTCTTATAGTTTGGGTGGGCTGAAAGGACAAGATGAGAAGATGTGAACCTGAACAACTACGATGCAGGGAAGCTAAAATTGCGCTTAGGATGTCGAGTGAAGGGTTGTCCTGCCTTTACTCAGGCACGGGCTGCCTTTTTCTTACCACTGAGCCACCCGAAAGACCACTTCCAAGTGAAGAGAACATTACATGGCTGGTGGGGCATTCCAGCTATTCTTTGGCCGGCGGATGAACAATCGCCGGCCTGCCGCAGATAGAAGGATCTACAGTGAGAAAAACCTTTCAAGATTTTGCAAGAGTTAAAAAAACAGCTATCAAGAACCCAACCATCTTGCTGCGCCCCACCAAGCCTATGGACGTGCAAGGGAGGACTAAGACGAGTAAAGAATGGTACGAGTGCAACCAGGGTCAGAGCAATGTTCATCCAACCTGGAACCCTGTACCGACAGACGTCCAGGTTCAATTCCTATATAGAGCCATCTTGCCCCAGCCATTTAAATGAAGTGTCCATGCCAGGAACAGAAATCTCGAACGGAAGTGAGCCAACTACGCTCAGATTCACTCTGCAAACCACACAAAAGCAACAAGGCTGGAACTCCCTAAGAATACTTCACGCGCGCCAGCAGCTGCACTGTTTCAGGGAAAGGTCAGATACATTATGCTACAGACTTCAAGAGGTTCAGGTGTATCAATGAGGTGATAAAACAGTTGTATCTGTTCATGACACTTGTCTGATGCAGAGAAAGGTGCATCTCCCGAGTACATGGTGGCCACTTCAGTTCCTCAGTTGTCACGTTCGTGGTGCAAGATACTTCATTTTTACTCCCATGAAGAACGGCTATGATCGCTGTTGTTTATAACATGCCTGTTACAAGATTCCTATTGCTATTCAGTGTCACATTTCATGATGCTTTTCATTATACCGGCTTCGTTGCCTCTGAAATAGGTTTCGCTATAATATCGTTCAGGGGCGTAGTGTAATGGTAGTAAAATAGTCATTTACTACCACTTGAAAAAGGAAGGCCTCATAAGATGTCGAAGGGGAAAAAAACACAGATAGCAGAAAATAATTGAAATAATAAATGCCTGCGTTCATCAGCCTTCATTAATTCTCAGACCGACCAAAAACATAAAAAGCGTTGTGCAAGTCATCTCACGTTTTTGACCCCCGCACCTCGTTTATCGTATTAGTACTAACAAGTTTAACATGTTTTTTTCAGCTGTGTCAAAAGAATGGCAATCGCACCCTGACTGAGCTCCAAACGCAGCTCTGCTAGGCTAACCAAATAGTTACTTTGGAAATTCGATGAAAAATGTTAACTCGCGGGCAGCTCCTATTCTACTGTATTAAACGCCAAAAATCATCACTCAAACCCAAAGACATCCCCGAGTAGTGTTAAAATTTCCATGCATGTAGGCAAAAATCAAAATGCCTACGGAAAATAAACGAAGTCAGATTACTAATTCTTTTCCCACTGGCCGAAGTGGAATGAGGTCGTGCGTGTTAGCTAGAGCTTGCATCATCTCGGTGATAGGATTGCCATACTTGGCCCTTTTGGAGCCATACACCAGATATCTGTCTTTTTAAAAGCTCTTGCCCCTCAAATAACTGATTTACTCTTTGGCTCATTTTTCCACTCCAACATAAATCAAGTTAAACTTGACTAATTTTTCTATACAAAATATAGACTACATTTACTTCTCTCAAAATGGTATTTTAGGCTACTGTCATAATTGCCCGATGGACAGAGATTAAAAAAAAATAACCCCTGTTTTCATTTAACATTCAGTTCTTATGGTGCCTTTTGGTGTATATATGTGTCTAACATAGGTCTATACTTAGACTAGATCTTGGTCTAGGGCTAGACACAGATAAAATTGAGACTGTGTGTTTTGGCAAGATGAATTCAGTGAACTCCCTAACAAACGTGGGTGTTGACTTGAAAGCAGCCAATGTTGCCTGCAAGCTCTACTTCAGATTCATATGAAGAAAAATTAAATAGACTAGACACGTTCAACTATGAACCAGACACGAACATGAAATATGATGTTCCTAGCGATGGAAGTACGCTGATCATTGAAACTATTCCTTCAACGACACTTTCATAATAATTTTACCCACATGTCAATTTTATCGACAAGGAGTAAATAGTAAGTGAGTACAGTTATTACAGCGCTGTTATGGTTGAGTCAGATGTTACTGTTTTTGTTGTGGTAGTTGTCACGATACTTTAGTGATGTTATCATGCGCTCTTGGTATAGATGGTGAAGCAAATATTTCTCTTCCACACTTTTACCTACTGAAAATGGAGGGTGACCACAAGGCAACAGTGCAGTGATTCGCGTATCCAGTGTGCTGATTTGCCTATCTGGTTTCGACCCCCGCTCTACGCCCCTGATACCGTTAACACCAAAGAGCGTTTTACAGATAATTATGTTAGGCGAGTCTGATCCATACCGTGTCATGTTTCTGGTGCATATCACCTCAAAGCGAGGTACTAGAGATTAAGACGCTATACGTAATGAATTCGATACAAGCAGCGCTCATTATATCACAATCAGGATTCAAGAATCTCAAAATGTATACCAACATAAGAGTTACTTCTTACTCTCCCTCCACCACCACCCCATTTTACATTGCGATCTGCGAGTGCAATCCCCATGGCTACGGCCCTGTATACGAAGCTTAGTCCATGCCCCTCTTCTTACCTCAGCCCACAGTCTAATTAGCCAGGTCGGGTTTGAGTTTAGCTTCATTGGGTTTGTGCTGAACAAGTTCATTCCTGGCAGTACTGGTGACATTATTTATTATTATCACACTTCTCGTAAGTCGTACATGATACGCTGTACTGTGAACAATAACCGACCTCACACAGTGCAGTTATTACAATAACAGTAATATTCCCTGTGACATTCAGCTTGAAAACTTGCCGTTCCCCGCGTTAATAACAAACAACAGCTGTTCACATGGTTTTGACAAACGTAACTATTTATCTGTACTAGCAGCCATTATCACGTCCTTTAAGTAAACTCTACTATTATATATTATGTATAAAGTCATCCAGTTCTCCCTTCCCTTTCTCCTCCCCCCCCCTCCCCATCTCAAAAAAAAAATTCAAATAAAAGAAAGATGTATCCAAATGAAATAATGCAACAGTTCGCATCAAATATTTTGTTACGCTTTTTCTTAAACCATATGGCAAGATCAATACTGAATTTTGTATTTTGTTTGATCTTTATCTGCCTCTAATTTATAGTGAATCTGTTTGTTTGTTTGGTTGTTTGTGTGACCGAGAAGAAACGTGATCAAAGCATGTATTGCCAGGATACCAGAGTGAAACCACATCACAAACATACACCAAGAATACCCGAGAGCAAAGAATATCCGATACTACAGTGCTTCACTGTTCACCAATGTATTTGTTGACGTAATGTGCTTTAGTCTGCAGACGGACTTAAGCCATTTATCTGTTCATATTGGTTCCCGTGTTGACACAATCCAATATTATGTATAAGAAACTTCAATCACCCGAAAGAGTGTTCACGGCATAGCAGAAATGAAGAATGTATCAGCAGACACTGTGCAAGCATGACCATTTCTAGATAGACCAAAGACAATTTATTCTGCACATGATTGAACGATATCCAATGTACGCACGGACATCACTAGACACTACTTTAACACGCGGTAAGGAGAACACAGAAATGGGATACAATGAAGATTCAAAATTCAAGCAGACAAGGAAGACAACTAGCAGCCCTTAACTCCCCCCCCCCCCCNCACTCCCACCCCCGAAAGTTAATGCATCGTAATATTTATTTATCACCAAATGACACTATGGAGGGGTTCATTCGCTGCAGATAATTTTGAAGTGTTTTCATTTATTTTTCCTTCTCTCTGTGTGAGTAAATATATTGACTAAAAGTAAGATCTTGAAATTGTTTACATTCCTTTCCTGCAGTCTGGAATGAGGAAATATAAATCCGGATATCGAGAACTGATTGAAGATATTGATCTCAGGTAAGACCGTCCTCGCTATAATATTATTCCAGCATTGAAACACTCTATGCTTGTTAATGTCAGCAAAAAAACATAACGATCTAGGTCAGTCACGTCATTTTGATTTGTAGTTCAGAGCTGGACAGTGTTCAAGACATCTTAGTTTTCCCGACCTTGCTGCAGCTTCCTATGCTCATTATCACTATCGTTATCATTTGCACAAGAACAGATTCTATAACACTAGGCAGTACGTACACATTTTAATGAATGTCACCGTTATCATCATTATTATTATTACTGATGGTGATAATGACGATGACGACGATGTTACATGTGCCTGCGATGTCTTCTTCTAGATGCAAATTTTCACCATCTGCGTATGTATGTCCGTGTATGTAAGCGAAGTATTCTAATTCATAAGGATGAATGTATTTCTGATCATTTATGACCTTTAACTACACGGAAGATGTCTCAGTAAATTGGAACGTTCTTGCTCTCAGGTCCCGCGGCACCACAGAAGACGAAGAAAATCAGATTATGTCCCTTAATAATGTTTTCCTCCCCTTTCACGGGGTTTTAGGAATTAGACTAAGCAGTCAAATATTAGTCTGTTTACGGAGAGATAGCGAGAGAGAAAAAGAGGTTGAAGAAAATGTTGAAGTCTTACTATAAGGACCATTTCTAACTAATAAGAGTTGCAAATTCCTTATTAAACCGATAACAAAACGACAGTTCAGTATTCCGAAATCGATGAGCGGAAAGAACCCGAGACATGGTTCTAAAAAGAAGGTCGAATGCCAGTGTGGGACGACTAATGTGAAAAGTATCATTTGCTTTTATTTTAAACCGAAGGGCAAAGTAATATAAGCAACTTAACATACGGATCCAGGGTCAATATATATATCAGAAAGATGAAATGGAAATGGTAAAACAGAGTGGTTTTTAACCTTGGTATAAAATAAGCGTTGCTTAAATAATTGCCTAGATCATCAGCTCGGAGTTGCCAGCATGGAAGAAGAGGTGATTCGAGAAGTCTAAAAAATGAAGAACAAAAATAAGCACATAAGGGCATGAGCATGAACATCCATTTCAGAACCTGACTACTTTTTTTAGTTTTGCAACTATCGCGTCAGCCATCTTTAGACGGATAGTGCTAGCTAACAGTGGGGGTCACAGAATATCGACTGGTTGGAGACTAAAGGAAAACTTGTCTACTAGAACTGTGCCATCCCATCGTTACCGTCGGATTGCAAGCTTCGCTTCCAGTGGCAGCGGACACTGTACTGTCTCGTCTCAGATGGATTTGATTTTTATATTTCAAATACAACGCGTTTGTATAGCAATTTTCTTTAACGTAACGATCGAAGAGATAATACACTAGCTATCTGAAAAATCTCTTTGCAATATGAAACTTTTTACATGTAAACTTTGGAAAATAGCGCTCCGATATGAACCGTGCAACTGAATTTAAGATAGTGAATATCCTATTATAAAATCTCCTCTCCTTTTATAACTCAGCAGCTTGATGACAGCTGACATACCAGAGGAAATAATAAACTCTAGAATTAACAACCCGCTTATTTGTTTCTCCAAGCCTTGTTTCTCCTGCAACAAGCCAGAGTCATGTACCAACTCATAGGCATATATTATATAAATGCCACAGATCGACCAAAGGCCCCTGCCGACAACACAATTCAATTATGCGGGCATGCCCCGGAAATAAAAATTAAATTATTCTGCAAGTAGATTTGGATGTTCTTGTCAAATACTGCTTACAGCCTGCTCGTACCGCAAAATTTATTGATTTCGTAAAATCTGGGGTTAGATATGAGTCCTGCGATATACTATTTCCTATCGGTTGGACTTTAATAAACACAGGAGATTGAATAGCATGTTGAATACTGCCAAAGGTACATTATCTTGACAAAGATTTGAGAAATAGATGTATTGGATCTATCTTCATTAGTTTACACTATGCAATTTACCCCTTACGGTTCATCCTGATAATGGAATTCTTCTAGCTTTGAGAAGAATCATAACCATTGAATCTGAGTTTTGGTGTGGGAATCATTGTGAGTATGTTCTAGGACGCTTGGAAATCAAGTCAGATGCCGCAATTCATTCAAAACTATGACTCTGTCAACTGAGAACGAACATTCTGGATCCAGGGTAGTAAGGGGACTCAGCTGCAGAAAACAAACCAACGGGTGATTCCAGGCATCTTCTGAAGAAGGGTTCTTCCTCGACTCTCTTTTTCCTGGAACTCTAGAAGGCAAAGAGACACCTAAGCCGTAAATCCTAAAAAGACTTCCTTCTAGATTCTCTCTTCTTGAGGGTAACTTGGTTTCTGCCGATAAACTTCACAGTTTTGGTTCTCAGTCTTATATCTATTGACCATGGTAACGTCACTGTGAAAGTTACAGATTACTCTCTAATACACGCTGGAGGGCAGAATCGTACTTAGTTCTAGTTTGAGGGTCGCCGTTCAACTTGTGTATGTAATCTGCCGACTATGCCATCCGATATAAAGGATCTGTAATGAGCGTTTGTTTGATATTGCCTCTGGCAAGCGAATACGATAATTGTATAACGAATTTCATAAATCTGATATCAAATAAATAGTTTTCAGATCCTTTTTTTCACATGAATTCTAACTAATTTAAGAAGATAAAAATTAAATCGTGAAAACGACCCTGACTTGGTCCTCGCCCTGCTTGAGACACATCACTCACCACTGAACCGAATACTACACAATTACGCAGCCCAAAGTAGATCTAAACAACTGACAATCATCTCTGCCATACATTGCCCGTCAATTTTAATGAACTGTGGTTGAGCATCTATTTTTGCTGACGACTGCAAATCTAGAAGGAGGGAAACTGCGCGGTGTATGATGTTAAAATTAGTTAAACAAGGACTTGCACAATGCACTGGCATTCTGGATAATATGTATAAAGTGTAAGTAATCGCAGACGAACTGGAAAGGGGGGGGGTATGACTAGGTTTATAAACTCATTCATTTTTTTGTTTCCCATTAATGGCGCGTGGTTTAAAATATTTATCACACCAAAGGTATGCTTAACTGTAAACACTAGTGACAGTCAGAGAGAAAGAGACAGAGAGAAAGAGAGGGAGAGAAGGGCACGGATACAATGTTGGGGAGATAGAGACAGAAAGAGTGAGAGAAAATGCATATAAGAATCACGAATACAAAATGGAGGGGAAGAGGGTGGATGGGGGTGGATAAGCAGGGACGGATCACTTTGAAAAAGATCTAAATAAAATTAACTCATATTTTTGAAAAGCTATAACTCGCTTATTATTTGTTGTGTATCTGCTGAGCTGAAAAGTGATATGTAGCTTTGCGAAATAAGTAATCCGTTCATAAGTATAAAAGGCAAAAGTTACGTCTCCGCTCAGAATATTTTTTAAAACTTTATTTAAAATGCTAGTCACACTGCATGACAAAGTATTTATTTCTGTCATTTCCATTGCACGAATGACAACTGTTCAGTAGGTCAAGGCCTGTGGGACGTGAAACGTTAAACACACCCATTGTTTTGTTCACATGTGCTACGCAGTTCAAGATGCTTGATATATGAAGAGAGAGAGAGACAGAAAGAGAGAGAGAAAGAGAGAGAGAAAGAGAGAGAGAGAGAGAATAACGAAAAAATGCACGGGAAAATAAAGATAATGGAATTAGACAAAAATGGCAAGAGAGAACGAGAAAGAGGGAGGGAGAGAAGAAAGGGGAGATTGATCAAGTTTCGGAGAAAGGGTATACTGGAAAAAAGAGTGAAGAGAAGAAGAGAACACAGCGGTCAGAGAGAAACAGCCCAAACGCCTGCCAGGCGGCGACTATTGAGAAAACAGACCTTAGGGACAGCCATTCTCGCTAGTCAACATGTTTATACAGAGGCAATATTTATCATCACCATTGCTAAGGGAGGATACGATTCCATCCAGATTTTGTTTTCTTGCTTGTTTGTAAGCCGGACTACTTGTGAAATAATATGAATAACGACTGCGTCTGGTCGGAAATGGGCAGCATTCAATTATGGTGAGGATCTGGATAAATGGACAGATCCAGAAAGTCTTAGAAATGATTCCCTAATATTGCCAAATACGGCATACACTAAGCCGTTAACCTTCGTTAACATAAAATCCTTCTTCGGCCCGGTGCTGTCTGGGAATACGTGTGACTCACTGTTTGTCCCACTGTTGCGTTCGGTGGAAAGGAGAAGGGGGCTTTTTTTCCAGAAGTCTTGTTATTTTAATTATTTCCGGCAAAACGTACTGTACCCATCCGATTCAGCAGAAATATTCGAAAAGCTATAAAGCAATCCCTTTAAAACATGATGGAAATGTAAGGGCTCCATCAAGATCTATCAGCGATGCAGCTTTACGCTGATTTACATTGCTGTGTGAATCCAGGATCTAGCGGTGGGTTACTCAGCCTTGGCAACAGGATGGGCTCCACTGAGTGAATCTGCTCTAGTTATGGGTGTTTTGGTGCCGCAAGTAGTGGAGAAGAGAGACAAAGAAGATCCAGACGTAATAAATCCTTATGAAAGTAAACCAGATTTTGTTGGCGGTTGGTATTTAGGCTAATCGATGGCGCGGTTTGTACAGTAGATCTCCGACCGGCAGTGTTGTCTAAAGGTTCCGACCCGAATATCGGTACATTAAATCTGTCGTCATTTAAAACAATCTCCCCAAGTTCTTCTTAAGCGTCGTCGTCCATTAGTCTAGAACTATAAACTATTAAGTCTCTTAATGGTCTTTCAGGTTTTGAACATTGTTCACGAATCCGGGAGGCTAATGACTTTTGTGCTCTTTCTCATTCTCGTGTTGATGGTTAAAAGCTGTCTTTCCATTCTGCAGAGTCAAAAACTATGACTTATCGGATGTACACATTAATAATTCAAACGAAGAGCAAAGACTACCAGTGCTATCATGTTGTTCTTGGTGGTAGTGAGTGTAATGATGTTCGTGTTTGCTGATGCTCCTCTTACTGGCACTATTGACGGGGACATTGTTGTTGACGTATGCAGCAGATGTTGCTGCAGCAGCAGCCCTTGCGTTTATGCTGTTCCGCTGTGTTCACTGTTTGGAAACGTCTGGTTTGGATCATTTGAGAAAGGTTGAATCCACTCGTTAAGAGGTCTAGAATCACAAATGCTGGTTATTTGTCCTGCAGCCAGTCAAAGTGAGGCTGACGTCGCTATTGACTTCATCAAGGTTTTGATATGATATGGCAGCTTCATGTGTGCACTGTTAATAGAAGAAAACTATTTTGACCTAGCGTTATTCTGACCCAAGACAGAGTCGTTTGGAGTGGTAGTGAGGTCACTCTAATGCAGTGGGAAAAAACACTCTGAGAAAATCGTGATTGAAGAACATTATTTTCAGCCATAAATGCCATCTTATCCGCTGGGAAAAAAAAAAAACACCTTAGAATTATCTACAATTACTAACTACTCGTTCTTAACCCCAATACTATTTTTTTTGTTTACATATGTGATTTCATTCTCAAACTCTGCAGCAAACAAAACTGTGACATTTGACAGCCCACTCATCTTCGGAACCTGATATGTCAGTTTCTAATCTAGCCACATAAGTTTCATTTCACTGACTGCGGGACATTTGTTTCATTTCACTGACTGCGGGACATTTGTTTCATTTCCATCACTGTGGGACATTTGTTTCACTTCACGGACTGCGGGACATTTGTTTCATTTCACTGACTGCGGGACATTTGTTTCATTTCACAATGGCTTAAATTTCAAGATGTTGAGATATGAAACTTCAAAGTCAACCTTCTCACTCCATGTTCCAAATTTTTCATTTAAGCAAGTAATGGACTTGTGAGTTGCCAGGTGAGAGCAGCATACAGACTGTGGGGGAGGGGAGGTGGGCAAGACACAGACACCTCGTGCTCTGCTTAATACTGTAGTTCTAACTAAATACGACACTGTATTACTCAATGCAAATTACTTTTTTTTTCAATGAGAAAAATTGCACTACTACAACAGTTAAAGACCTATTCAAGAAAAACTGAAACGGCTTTGGTGAGTGACGAGTTTACGTTTCCCTTCCTCATTATGATGTAATTTTTCAAATCAACTCATTTTCCAGCGAGATAACCACAAAAAAAAAAAGGACGCCCAGGACCAGAGAAGAAGAGAGACTACATTTCATGTAGTTAGTTCCAGGAATAAGGCCCAGTGTATTAAAGATTTCACAGTAGGAAGGCAAAGTTAGGGGTAACAATGCATTTACTATCTCCTGTCATTATATTCTTTCCGTCCACCTCCCTGTTTCCCCATTCCCTATCTGCTCCACGCTTGCTAGCGGTTCAAAGCCGATATTGTCACAGTTCATAGTTTCATTCTCTCGCCCAATCATTACATCTTACTTCCGTCAATCAGCCTGTCTGTCTGTCTGTCTGTCTATGTCAATCACTCACTCACGCGTCCAACATCGCCCTATTTGGCTCTTTTATATTCATGCAGACGTGTACAATTTCTTTGCTTTGGTACGTAAAGTTAGTTCAACTACTCACTGGCTATTCATCGCTGTCAACAGTTCCATCTCTCTCTCTCTCTCTTTCTCTCCCCCTCTCTTTTCTTCTTCTTCTTCTCTCTCATTCTCTCTAACCTTCGATCCCTCTCTCTCTCTCTCTCTCTCTCTCTCTCTCTCTCTCTCTCTCTCTCCTCTTTCCCCTCTCTCTCACTCTCTCAGAGGCCGAGTGTGAACAACGAGCACCCAGCAAATATCGCTTTCCAATGAATCACACAGAAGATGATAGAAACAAAGAGCCAAGCAATCAACACAGTGCATAGCGTTAGGGGAACTTCACACGTAAACAGGGGACAGAGAATGATCTTATCAGAAGCTCGCGGCAATAACGTGTGTAATCGATACTACCGAGATGTTTTAATCAGACTTTGACACCGACTAGCTGTTGTTGTTGCCGCCACCATTATCCTTGTTGTTGGTGCTGGAGTTATGACTGCTGTCTTTACTATCATAGTTGTTCTTCTCGGTGTAGCTGCTGTAGTTGTTGAACTTGTTGCTGTTATTATTCTTGTTGTTGTTGTTGTTGTTGTTGTTGTTGTTGTTGTTGTTGTTTGTTCTTGTTGTTCTTTGTATTCTTCTTTTTCATTTTTCTCCTTCGTCTGCCAATCCTCCTGTTTGCTCTCGCTGAGATTAATTTTCCAAAAAAAAAAACCAGCTTTATCCCTTGACAAAGTCCGGCGTATTGAAGGAAATGGAAAGACTAAAGGGTGTCTATCAGAGCAAAGGCTATCCCGTCTACGAATAAAGGCAGTGCATCTATTTATATCTTCCAGTATCTATACTGGGAGAATGATGACCATCTCAAAAGGTTATATAATACCTGATATTAATGTTATGTTCTATTTTCCAAGTTTGGCACATGAGACATGCGCTCGTTTTTACACACTTCATCGATATCAACTTCCTATTCTCTGTCGATACAGGCATTCCATTTAGACTGCCCCTCCACATTTGAATATAAATGAGTCTGCAGCGAAAGCATTCATTGTAGCACGACTATGCCATTGTCAGCAATTTGTTGTCCATGATTCAGACAGGGGCTCATCAGAAACAGGGCCTTTGTAAGCTTCATTGGCGGTTGGCCTTTGAGCTCTTCCTGGCAACATAATATCGCCGAACTAATGAGAAATCTTCTTGCTCCCATAACAATCTCTCCCCGCCGTCCGCACAGACACACACCAGGGATGTCACTCGCATGTTTGTCATTTCACTATACTCTATTGCCAATTTTCACTAGATTTTACTAGACATATTTTTCAAACCCTAAAACTGTATTTCATTCTACACCCATGCTTTAATAAATGCATTTACAGTTATTAGTGGGCAGATAAATGTGTGAAATGAATAAACAAGATCAAAGAGGAGGGAAAAGGGCAAAATTTCACTCAGTAACACCGTACACAAACGACAAGAACTTGAATGCCATGTACATAATATACATGCATTGAACTCATAGCTTTTAACGGTATGCTGGATCAAGACTTATAGAAAGTGCATAAAAGGCCTGTCTACTTGTGCTTAGGGTAATGGTTAGAGCATTAGGCTGAGCTTAGGCTGGTAATTGTAATGGTGGTGATGATGGTGGCAGAAGTGGATGGAGGAGATTGAGGCAGCTGTTATTATTGTTTCTGCTACTGGTGTGATGGTGGTGAGAAGAATGCGAGAGAAATATTCTTCTGAGGACTACTTGTGCCTTCTTGATTCTGTCAACATTGACTGAGACATGGACCCGCTACTCTCAGGATCTGAGGCTGACACCGAGAGATGTAACATCTCCTGGTATTTGTTGTCGCCCCAATGCTTTATGCCACTAAAGGTCAGTTGTTGTTGTCTAAGATGATGACGGTGTAGTTTGGAACGATATTTAATGTATTTGTTGTTACTCTTTTCTGCAGCTGTTGCACGGGCGGTAGACATAGCTTTGTGTATATCTCGTATTTCTGTGGAGAACTCTTCAATAATGCGTCCCGTATTTACCTATGTGTGAATATCTTAATTAGAGGAGTAGTGCAACTTTGCAGTTCCCAGCCAATCTGAAAAAGAAGAAACTCAAAAGTAAAGCATATTTCATTCCCTTTCCCATCGTTATCTTTTAATATACGAGAGATATTAGAAAGTAAATTACAAAAGCGATTTACATTTACAAAAATAAAAAAATATTTACAGTCCAATTATGTTTATGACATCCGATATAAATAAATATTGTGCTGAGGTGACTGACGCTGTTCTACTACATTTCCACAGTGTCGTTACCAAGCAAGATTAATGATCTCGAGACGACACCTTACGCAGATTCCCTGGTCTCTTACGACGAACAGCTTCCCTCCCTTCATTGAACTAGTATTTATCTAACGATATTAACTGTCTAACCGTGAGGTATGGTGTCCACGAGCACACAACTTTTGCATCCCAGAACACAATCGCTATCACCGTGGGATAGGTTTCATACTCCTGCACGACAGCGACATCCACACTTGGGCAATTTGACAAAAGAATGGCTCCAAAACTATGACTGGGATATTTTATCACATCTATCGCTTCTTCATTCTGTTTACGCATTCTGTTTGGATCTCTCCTCAAACGACATTTATCCGGGAAATGGTTCAACACTGATCGCTATTCTTGGAGATGTGCAAGAGTGGATAGAGTCACATTCTTCGAGGAGTTTGAGTTGTTTTTTTTTCGAAGGAGGGGGGGGAGGGAGGGGCAGGAGTTGGGGGGAGATGAAAAAAGGGGAGGGGGATATTTATGTGCTCGTTCGCCGACAGGACAAGCGCATCAATCTCTGTGGGAAATATAATTATGACTAAGAAGCAGAGTAGTGCTGGACACCTATGCACAGTGTTTATTTGTAATAAGTATGTTGCGGTAGTAAATATTTGTATGTTATTTCTCGGACACCCCTCGTGTTTCCCTCCTCGCCTGTTCAATTTAAAGGGAATTTCCGTCCATGAAATGTTTTTACTGCCACGACAATGCCACCGCATGGTATCCTCTTGCAGACACTCCGCTGACACTCAGAAAAAAATCGATTTGTGAATGTTGTTTTGAAGACTCACGGTGGAAGTTTAGCAGGCAAAAATTACCCAGGCATATCATGGAAATAATTATGTAAAGCCCCATGAATTTACGATGTGAGTGCTGTGTTTTTCCCTAACAACTCGCGGTCCTCTTCCGACTACAGATTATGCCGGAGATTCCAAATTCAGACGGCAATAAAGATAATATCCTAGTAGCCTGCGATACGACGAGAGAGAAACAGACCCGAATGAGTAGTAAATTAGTGTGGACAAAACCATGCTCACAACTCTCACGAACACTGGTGGGAGAAATGGGAGGAATATGGATGAGGCCTGGAAGGGGCGGTGAACTCTTCAGGTACTGTTTTTACTGACTTTACAGTCCAGAGTTGTTGTTTTTTTTTAAATTCTGCTTTAGACAGCGAACTGTACGTGATGTTGCCTGAGTTAAATAAAATGTCTGTTTTTGCTGTTGACACAGAAGAGGTGAAAGGAAAAGCAGATGTTTGAAAGGAATGGGGAGAGCTAAGGTGTAAACAAATGGAGAGTGGGACAATTTGTGATGAAAACGAGGAGAATGATGGGAGTGAAAGAAGAGTTGCTTGGAAAGGCAAAAGGGGAAGAGAAGACAGGAAACTGCGAAGGAAACGAATATCTAGGAAACGGAGCAAAATGTCACGGATGAAAGAGGGACTCCAAGAAAGCGGAGTGTGGGTGGGAAGAGGATAAAAACTAGAAGGGCGAAAGTTGCGGTCCATCTCTCGGGGTCTTCTTGACATATAACGGAGATAAATAGCTGGCCATGAATGAGGCCTGGACATAAGATCAGTCCTCTTAACCGGACTGAACGCTAGATTAACGGTATAATATCATGGGATCACTGTCCTATGCTTCCCACGACAAAAGGCCACGACTCCAGGTCTTCATCTCTCGCCTATCCTTGGCGACTGTATAATATTCTAACGACCTATACTGTGGACCTAGGAAGTGATAATGAAAAGGATGACTCACCGGGATTGTGTTAGAGGAGCATTTGATTATAGCGACAGTATAATATATTCTTAGTCTCTCAAAAGTGTTTCAGTAATNTTTTGCTCAAATTACAAACTATACTGTGGACCTAGAAGTGATAATGAAAAGGATGACTCACCGGGATTGTGTTAGAGGAGCATTTGATTATAGCGACAGTATAATATATTCTTAGTCTCTCAAAAGTGTTTCAGTAATGATCAAATTTTTGTTCACTCTGATTTCAAGTTTATCTCAGTGACTAAAGTTATCAGTGACAATGTTGATGTTTATAAAGATGGAAATGTCAGTGATGCATGTTTACATTCCGACAGTAACAAAAATGAGAAAGAGACTGGCATTTAGATTCTACATCGTCCTCAATAAGGAAAGTATCTCAACTATTGCGTGCTGTATCCAATTAAATTTTGATGTGACAGTCAGTCCAGTTTGCGATAATGATTTTTCTCTTTGTTTCAGTCGTTTCAAATTTTCTTTTCATTTTGGCAGTAGTGTTCACATAATGACCTATGTGAACGGCAATGACAATGTTGGTGGTAGAATTATTGGAGAGACTGGCACACAATCGCCTGAATGATCCTAACTGTATCTACGGCAGTACAAATTCAACAGCAAGGCATGCTCTGCCCGAGTGTAAGAATCTGGAGCAACTAAGAAGGAATTACTGGTTCATTGAAACAGAGCTGAGTGACAAAACTCACGGACCATTACAAAACAAAGAAAACTATTGACTTTGTTTCCTGAGATGGGTCTATTAGTGTCGTCAGGAAATGGTGTATGAAAGGAGAAGAATAAGAAGTAGCAGGAGTGGTGGAGGCTTAGAAGGATGAAATGCTAAAAATAACTGAAGAATACACTTAAAACAACCCGGGATATATTCTTAGTGAAGATCGTACAGTGTTGTTGCTTTTTTTTTTTTTTTTTTTCNTTTTTTTTTTTTTTTTTTTTTGTCATCTTAAGTTTCATCGTTGCTCGACCCCTGATCAATGATGTCCTATCAACAATTCCCTGACATTTCACCTCACTGCACTACTGATGTGGTATTAAGGTTAGTTTCAAGTCTGACTATTTGATTTCACAGGCTAGATGGACGGAATAGATGGAGATTGCGGTTATGGTAATAGAGAAGGAGGAAAAGTGGAAGAAACAGATAACACTAAGATAGGCTGAGAGTGTACGAGCCAGAATACTAGAGAGGTAGCCTAATGTCGTGGTGGTGATGGTGGTGGTGGTGGTATGGAGATTAAGTAAGAGAACCAGGATAAGGAGTTATAGCTGAGACATCCAGGACTACATTTGATGTTGCTAGTGGTGGCTGTGGATTGGTCCTGTCTTGGCGACAGGACCTGAATATGAGTGATACAAGGAGAAGAAAGCGAGGAGACAGATCATTAAACACACAGACAAAGCCATGACGATCACGACACAGAAAAGGAGAATTACAGTAGCAAAATTGGGAAAGGATGATTTCCATTCATAACTAAGCTCGCTCGATAATCAGACCAGCAGGACGAGGAGGACAAGAATATTTATGAAAAGGAGCACATAGAAAATGTGAAGAAGACGTAACCACTATGCAGACAGCTCCGAATAGGACGAGCAGTGAAGATTACAACTCTCCAAGATCAAGAAAAGTACATACTGTGGTGGAATGCCTAGATGCTAAAAATGCCCTAGATGCTCAGTAATTTTGGCGACTGTCGAGACTTCAAGATTGAAAATCTAATGTTTTATCAGATGTTGCAGTTATAAACAATCACGCTGAAGCATACAGCCACTCACTGCCCGCACACACGCACGTACGGCGCACTAATGCGTGCACACGCACACACACACACACACACACACACACAATCACACAAAAATACATGTGTACACACAAATACACGCACACACACACACACAAATACACGCACACACATACACACACACACACACACACACACACACACACACACACACACACACACACGCACAAAAATACATGTGTACACACAAATACACGCACACACACACACACACACACACACACACACACACACACACACGCACACAAACGGAAGGATTTCCATATGTGGTAACTCCTACAACTATGGTCAGTACCTTAATTCCAAATAACGCACTAATACAACTCAAACCCAAACCCTACCCCCCTGACTCTAACCCTACCCTTAACCCTAATACTAATGCCCATTGAGACAGGAGCATCAGTCGAAGTGAGAGTAATTCCTTATCGCCAGTTACCACATATGGAAATCCTCCCACACAAACACAACACAACACACATACACTGACAGAGGAGATTATGACCGTATATATCATTTCAAGCACTTGTAATCCTTGCCTGTAAACAAGAATAGATTGATCGCATCACAAGAATGAATACAGAACATTCGTCTAGAAGCACATCATGGTGTATAACCTGGTCCGCATGGTAAACCCCAAAAAGCCGATTTTGGAAATTTCAAAAAAGAGGGAAATATGTTATTTGTAAGAAGGTTTCACTTCTAGTAAGAAGATGAGAAATACACATGATAAAACGTCTCAGGGATGCGGGGATTTTACCGTGCGGATTTTTAATTACCAAACCTGCTGATCAACTATATCGATATTCAAAGTTATCAACAAGAGGCATTAAGTAGCGCCTACCAAAGAGCATGACATTATGAAGTATACTTGTGAAAAAATGTCTACTGAGTCTCAAAAGTTCTGTCACACCTAAAGATAAAGTGAAATATTTTCGTTCATAGTAAATGTTAGTGCATGGCATCTGGCATACAGATACTCTGTTTATTTACGCACATGGCACCGAAAAGATAAAACAATTTGAGTTCAATGGTTTAAAGAAGGAGTGGTTTATTTGGACATACCCTCAGAATTTCCGTGTCCATGTTTAGTCAATATCTCGTGTGTCCGCCTCTAGCTTGAATCGCAGCATCACAACGTCTATTCATGGACCGGATCAGAGTTGTGGTGGTTCTCTGGGGGATTCTCAGCCACTCTTGATGCAGTGCTACCTCAAGTTCCTGCAGATTTTGTGGGGGGCGTACGTTATTCCTGATGCGTCGATCAAGGTAATCCCATAGATGTTCTATAGGATTTAAGTCCGGCGAACGTGAAGGCCAGTCCAAAACACTGTGAGGGGGGCCTTTTCTGTCGCAGCATTGTTAACATTAGACCCTACTCCTGTATGTTGATTAGGACGTTATGTGCTATTATTTTAAATGAGTGTTTGCTCCCTTTTAGCTTGTCTGTACTGTGGTGCTATTAGTGACTTCCCTAATGGGGTCATAAATAGTCTATCGCATCACGATTATCCATTATTTACACAACGAAGCAATCCTCCCTGGTACTATCGGGCTTATGCACGATTGTCCTGCTTAACATTTCTAGATACTGTCACTAGCTGCAGTTGACAATGGCTAGCAAACACGGGGAGACTCCTGATGTTTTGACAAGTTGACCTATACAATCTTGTCATCACTGATGCAATGTGGGGAGATAAGGCACTGCGTCCTGGGCGCAAATGACTCCTGTATCGTCAACTCCCATATCGTCTTTATAACATGTCCTCCCTCAGGGTATATTGGATTTCGATCTCCACGCACATAGACGGGTCATGTCCCGATCCCTTTCCCCCTCCTAAATACTGAATCGGTACAGGACAATATCATTTTTCTTTGATTTCTGTTGTCTTTATAATTCATTTAATATTTTCACTTTGGCTTTAGGTGAATATGTGTATGTTTGTGTATGTTTCTTGAATTCCTGTCCACACCTGTCATGTCTTCAACAATACTGACAACTATACAGATCCTCCCTAGTTCGGGTTCAGCTAGAATCGTAATCAAATTTTTACAGCGAGCAGATTGTTATGTTCTTGTGACCCGGCTAAAGACATTACATTTCTGAAATCGACGACTCATTGCATGGACGATCGAGTGAGCGATTTATGGCCTGACTGAATTATTTATTTATTCATTCTCATTTACTTAGAACGTCAGTTTTGTTACCATGTGTCTTCCTCCAGGTGCTTTGTTATTCTCTCTTTTTTTAAAATTTAATTCGGCTCTTACACTGAGCACTCGCTCATACTGTGTGAACCATTCCAAACTTTTACTCTCCTTGAAAAGGTGGATGAAGACAGGACTTATCAATCTGGACACATTTATATAAACAGAGACAAGTATAAAATCCGGCTGAAAGAATGTGGCTGAGTGGGGAGGAGGGTGATGTGGGCAGGAAGTCTAGTTTGTAACACAACGCATACATATTTTAATCACCAACCGTCTGTTTATTGCATCTGTTGATGATTCCTCCGCCTCCAATAGTAGACAACAATAAAAATTAAATACATAATGTCAGGCCTACAACTGTCACATTATTTTGAGAAGACATCACACGTGGAGAGGGGATTCGGGGAATTTCCCCGCCAAATCTCTATGCGGTGATGTTTGGAATGGAAACATTCACCACCTCTTCCACCTGAGGAAGTTCAGCTCATGAATGTCGACTGATCATAAAAACAACACACTCTTGTAGCCTAGAACGGCTGTCAGCCTTGATAACCTTGTCGAAGTTTTTTTTTCCAAAAACCCATGTCACACGAGTCTATCAACAACCACTATGTGGCTCTTTACTTGTATGTTGGACATACCCGTTTCAAACGCTTATTCTTTCGCTTCCTGACCAAAGAATACTAAACTGAACCCAGCCCCCAAATTTCCACTCCAATAAACGTTGTGCCACCTCTGCAAACAGATGGTCCAGAGCATCAGTCTCCGTCGTACATTCTGACAACAGAACAGAAGGTAATGTAGATCTGGATGTGGTGCCAAGATCATCGTTTTATCAAGTCCGAATGGGAAAATGGTCATCGTTTGGACAGGTGGCGAGAAACCTGGTAAACCCGCTCCACTGTACATCTCTGTTTACAATAACATGTCTGTGCTTTGGAACGGTTTTACACGTCTGTCTGTCTGTCTGTCTGTCTGTCTGTCCGTCCGTCCGTCCGTCTGTCGGTCTGTCAGTCTGTCTGTCTGTCTGTCTGTCTGTCTGTCTGTCTGTCTGTCTGTATGTCTGTTTGTTTGTCTGTCTGTTTGTATGTCTGCCGAATGACCGATCGATTAGTCGGCCTAGCTGCGAGTTGCAAGCAAATTTTATTACATTGTAAAACGCATCCAGTATCAAGTTACCGTTGTAGAACTAGGATATTCAGAGGTTGCTTCGGGCCAGGGGTTCCCAGCTTATCAGATGAAGGGACAGTTTTGTATTTTGATCATCGCAGCTGACTACCATATCTCAAATTCTAATGTGGATGTATGTTTCGCCTTAATGCCTAACATAGCGAATTAGGAAGCACCTTAGCTATAGTAATTTGTGATCCATAATTATTTTGGCCACCGAGCGAGCGATTAAGCACCCCTTATGAGCTAATATCCTTGCAATCGCAATTGCGGTCCCTTTCAAACTTGGAAGTGATTGTTGAATGTTGATTCTACTGATACTGAATGCTATTGATGGTTCTGCTGAAACTGAGTGCTAGTGATGATCCTGTTGATATAGAGTGCTAGTGATGGTTCTCATGGTACTAAGTGCTGGTGGTGGTTCTGTTGAGCTGAGGCTTGATGATGATACTGACACTGGGAATTACGAGAACATGCCACTCAACAGCTAGTTCTGTGTGCGGTGCATCTGGAATAGAGATGCCAAGATATAGGTTATATTCCTCTGGATGGATTTGACACAAATCCAGTTAACAGATGTGGACGTGTCTTTGATTTTTTCTGTACTGAAAACAGATCACGCTTAGACATTTATTGCATTTCGAGTTGCCCAGTCACTCGCTTCCGCAACTGTTGCCCTTTTAATTTTTCGCTCACATGTATCCGAGCCAAAGGTCGGGTATATACACAGCTCTGACTGAGAAGCAGATCGAAATTTAGGGTTGTCATTTTATTCAGAGACGTAGCTGTCCTTAACGCGTATTTTCAGCTTGTAATGGGACGGTGAAAACATCTGTGTTTGTTGTTTATGTTTCTTTTACTCCCACTCAGACTTGAAAATGAGTTGATGATTTCTGCCTTCGTTCTAAGAGAAAACCAAATCATGGTCATAATCGATTGGAAAACACGAAAATTGCTTATAAGAGAAGTACATTAGCTCCTTTCATAATGTTTCAGTTAGATCTGTTACCTTTGCGCCTCTCCTGGCAGCTTGGATCGGTATCTTCGAAGAAGTTTTACAAAGTTTAAATTCTTTGCCTGCCTGTAAAATGCATATTATTATATCAATCACTACTGTTTTGAAACTGTCTCGCTACTGTCCACTTCAAATCTGATGACGCAGATAACTTACAGATTGAAGAAACTATGGACTTCCGTTTTGTATACTTATCGGATTTCCCCAGATTTCTAGATTCTAATCAGCATACATCTTGGCATGTCAGAATGCTGTTGTGAATCCATTTATTCTTCCCTCCTAGCGTTGCACAATCTATACCACGTTGAAAAAGTTTTATACTTTGGAATCGGTAATCATATTGTGGGAGAGGCAAAATGCTGTAGGCACACTACTATTGCAATAATATTTTTGTTCAATCAGCTGCAAGTCATTGGTCATGAGGCATCTAGTTAATTAATGTATTATCATGGATAGTATCGGCAGGTATTACTTCAGTTCCCTCATGAAAAGAATGAAGCTAATTATAGGTTGTAAAAGAAACAATGTCAAGAGCGCAGTGACTGCTGCTCTGAGAGAAAAACACCTTAAATGACAAACTAGCGTCGGTTGGCTAGTTCAAGAGGTTGCCTATCTTTGGCTATCTTGTCTCCTACATGGGGCCGTAATATTCATTTGTGTTTTCAGATATAGCTATAGATCTAGTTGTAGTAACAGAAGTGTTGTTTTGATTTAATGTCATCTAAGGCAAGTGACCCTCGATGAATTAGATGGACTTATTGGAAGGGTCTGACATAAGATCTACATAACAGTGACATCTACTGCTCCCTCCCGACGACATGAGTTAAATCGTATTCTAATAAATCCCTTCAGTGCCAGCCTCTACACGTATTACGACTTCAACTTTTTCAAAGAAACCCACCCAACTAAAACATCTGCCTACGCCACTGGTGAGCAAACTACTAAACCTAAGAAAAATATCTCCACGATAAATAGCCCCTCAAGGTAAATCAGACTTTCCCAACTGAACAAACAGTCACGCGTGTGCACAAGAAAGATGAGCTATAAATACATACTCTTGTGCGCATGCAACACATATGCGTGCTAGATGGGGCCATACGCCAAGCACCTGTTTAACGCCTATTTGTAGTGGACTGTGCTGAGTGAGTGGTGCCATCACCTTGACCGAAATGCGCAAATGAAGCTATGCCGGAGAAGTCTAAAATGCGAAACAAGTTATCTCCACTTGAAGAAAATGGAGTTACCTGGGACCTTGATGTGTGTGTGTGTGTGTGTGTGTGTGTGTGTGTGTGTGNATATATATATAAAAATGAGTCCAAATCGTTCAGTAATGTTTTTTTTTAGAAGTGCGCTGAACATTTTGGCTTCAGGAGGGGATTGGAAACTCTTTTTCGGAACGCGAGGCAACTAAAGATTTTCAGAGGAAGATCCTCCGGTCTGGTAAGATTTCAGCCCTTTGACTTCCTGGTACTCTTGTTAGATAGAATGGAGGAAGCTAGAAGAGCACTACACTTAAAATGAAATCATTAACCACAGATAGCACACATTTGCTGCCTGGATGTACCTTGGTTTGCTCTCTTACCCGTTTAGCGGATATGGGTTAAGTAAACAAACGTTTAGTCCAGCCTTCATAAACTGACCTCGCCCTTGATCCCGGCCTAAGTAGTCAGCAATCCTCGCCCGACCCGGAGCATTATTTCCAACATTCTTAGACCATTTGGCTTTTCGTTGTTCGCATGCTTTTCATCATTGAAAACAAAATCTCGTATAATGGCTTGTCCGCTGCCAAACAACACAAGCTGCCCTTTTAGAACGGAATAATTATGCACTCTCCAAATGGAGGGGGGTAGAGATGAGCTGCACAAATTGAAACAGAGTGAAGACCGTATACATGGCAAAAAAAAAACCATTTAATTTTAGGCGTGGTCAGACAGTCTAGCTGACCTTGGATGTGGTAAAGGAAAGGCCACAGGAACATTGATTTTAACCTAGGAGCAAGAACTTTATTTGGCTTCTGTTATATGGACAAGCTGCGAAAGTACAGTACTGTCTGACGACATATGTATTATATTTGTAAAAGGATCTATCTGCTTCGATGGTGATGCCATAGAGTAGTCTCTCACAGCAGTCCGCTCTCTTTCTACTTTATTGATTTGTTACAAATGCATCCCCTTGTGAATTTTTGTAGTCTCCTATGACATCTCATTTTACCGCTGTATTGAAACTTGATCAATCCTTACTTTGTCAACAAAAGAACAAATAATATTTGGTAAGTGGATCATAATCCGTTATCTCTGATAAAAAGGGACGTTTTTGCCTTTTGTATGTAAGATGTTTAGATTTCTGACAAGAAAAACCATTTTAGATTTCTGTAAGTAAAATCACGTAATCGTACAGCAAAATCCGGCTCAGCTGCAGTGTAGTTGAATGTCAAATATTAAAAGTCAGCACTACATCAAAGCATAAGAATATAATGTATATCTTTTTAAAAATTACAGCATTCAAAAATATTATTATTATGATGAAAACAACACTCTACTGAACACTGGCGTCCAGACAGTCTTCACAAATACTGTACTCTATATATACAAGCAGATGAAAGCACATAGCACATAATCGAGAGCAAATGGCACTGTTCACATCCATGTGAAGACAGCGTTCTTAAGCACTATGATTTATTGAACATCCCCGCCAATGACTAAGAGCTATGATCTTAAGGCCAGCCGTCTGCGTGACACTCTCCAATAACCATTCAGGCTTGGAGTGTCAAGGTCAGGTACCCATCTAAAACTACAGATGTGAGCGATCGCTACTAATAATCGCGAGTCAAAGCGAATTCGCGTGGAGAGAGAGAGAGAGAGAGAGAGAGAGAGAGTCCATGAATTAAATGCACTAATTGGCACCTGCTACGATAGGTAAGGTAAGGTATGTCACTCTGATAGCAACATTATTAATTTATCATGAAACTTCTGGTACTGCAATCCCTCCACCCGCTGGGTTATGCCGTGCGGAGTTAAAGTTCAGGTCAAGCAGTCGATTTACGCCCCGTTCCGACATCACTGCAACATTCGACACAGTGTTCGAACTAACAGCGATGGTGAGTGGCTAATGTAACTGTGGTTTCGGAGCAAGAGTAAAATTAATGAGAATGGTACCATTATTTGATGGTATTACCCTGGTTGCACGGGGCGCTCACTCTGAGGAATACGGCTGGCCTTGATGCTTAATCACCGAGATTGTATTTAATTGTTGTAGGAAGAATGCGCCGGAGATGAAAAACTACAGAATGGAAAGGAAGCAGCCAGGGAGAAAGACAGGAGCGGAGAGAGAGAGAGAGAGAGAGAGAGAGAGAGAGAGAGAGGGGGGAGAAGGGGGAGAGAGAGTAGGCCGGAAAGGGGTTAAATAAGGACAGTTAAAATAAGATATAAGGGAAAGTATTCAACAAATTAATATTGACTTTCCAAAGTCTTGTATTATTGTGTTCTGATACCTATTCTTCTGCATAATAAGGTGGTGAGACTTTAAATATCAATCCTTCTTCTAAAGATAGACTTTAGCTTACAGCCATAGACGGCCATCGTGTTTACTAAATTTATGTTGGTTTTTTTCTTCCTTTTTAATTTAATTGGGAATACCAAGTTTCTAAGTTTTTTTATTGACAGGCCAAAATATCAAAAATGCACACGATCATTCGGACAATATACCATTAAATGCAAAAACTTTCAGCTAAGACAACACTAGATCTATTTTCCATGTCAACCAATCTTGCCTTCTCACACACANACACACACACACACACACACACACACACACACACACACACACACAGAGGCACACACACATACACATATACATGCACGCACACACATACAGAGGCACACACACACACACACATACACACACATATAAACATGCACCTACCCCTTCCTCTAAACATATCGCAATGTCTACGCACGCGCACACAAGAAACACTGTCGAAAAGGTTCTAACCTCTAATCCTTCTATATTCTCCATCTGTTTTCTTATCAAAATTATTAACAACACTTGATGACATTGCACAGCTTTCCAAAAATCCATGTTCTTTCAGACGCTGGATATCTCTCAGCTTTGACTCTGGGCTCTTTCGAGTTTTAGATGACAGAAAAGTCTTTGCAAATCGACGGGCTACTATAATAGCAAGCGCAAATACAGAGGGTTTTTAAAGAAAAGGCCGGAAGACTAGTAAGTCCCTTAACATCCTTCTGATATAAATTTGGGACAATAATACTCTCGTCGCCCAAGTCGCTTGGTCTCGATGACCTGAGCTGTGCACGAACTATTAAGCATATTATTATACATAAGGTTCACGCTGGTGCACTTGCATACTGACGTGCAGGGGAAGAAATAATTCAGATATATGTTATTATAACTAACACCACTCAATTGTTCTTCTCGTTCTGTGAAATAGAAATGGTTAGAATCTCTCTTTACATAAACTTTTCTTCACATTTAAAAATGTCTAACCATTTTCAAAACTGATAAAGAATTTGTTTAGAAAGGAACGTGATCAGTATTCACCATTGCAAACTGTTCTTTCCTTTAGGAAAGAGTTCAGCTGCAGGGATTTTGTAGCTTGGTCTATAGTGCTAATATTAGAGAAGTGTAAACTGCGTTTCCTATAGCCCTTACCCCTATCGAGTTTGTTCACAGGTGGTTCTATGAGGAGGGAGAGCCAAAGGAAGGTGTGGGTTCTTGGCGGTCTTTGTTTCACTCAAATCTGAAAGGGGGCCTCCTGACTTGACTTTCTTGTCCCCCCCCCCCCCCCNCATTTCCCATCGCTCACCCTCCTCACCGGATCCCGTAACAGACTGAAGTCACGATAAAGCGAAGGGATTACTGAAATATCAAGTACTTATCTCCTATTATCAAGTTACTTCCAGTCTGATCCCTGCCTGAAAGTTCCTAGAGATGTGATTACAGTAGGAATATTACAAAACGACTAACCTTCATTCTTAACTGGTCTGTCTCAAGCTTCTATCTGCCCGCATCTTAGAAGAAGCAAAATAATACATTCACTTTCTGCAGAGCGACTCTGTCATACGGATTCGAAAGAGGAAATTGAGGATTCGAAGGGTAATTGGCTAAGTTGATCTGTTACAAGAAACTTAATATTAAACACATTTGACGGAGCCTATAAATAGTCAGTTTAGTATCAGTTTCTGTGCAGCTAAGCATTACAAAAAACAAAATGTGCTAAGTGCATGAGAGAAGTCTTTCTTGTATGTACCACCACACGCAGTGCGTCTACACAGAGAAAAAGCATCAGTGCTATTTTTATTTTGACAGAAATCTGAGATCGATCCTGTGGATGGAATTTCTGCGTGGAGGGTCTTTTTACAACAACTGACGTAGATATAATAAGAGTATTTTCTACAGTTTAATCATATTCGTTACTCGAGCTTGTTGGCATAATTCTCAGATTTTCCAAACTGGCCCTGAAAGAAATACCATACATTTACAATTCATTCATCTTAACCTAGGAAAGGCCTGTCTTGACGTCTAAAAATATCTTCGTTATAACTAATATAAGTATTTAAGAATCTTAGAGGTGAGACGATTGTACTTGTAAACTAAACTATATCAAATTTACGACAAAAAGATCTTCTTCTGGTTGAGAAACACGATCAGTTGACAAAACAAACGACTAAACCGTGGAGATTAAGCGCAGCTATAGACAATATTAACCTATGCGCTTATGTCAACATAAAGCTGCGCTCGTCACTGTCCGAAGGCATGGCCCCCCTTGGAAATGGCCCTGGATACTGCTTCGGTTTAAATGGATTTTGTTTTCTTTACATGTTTTTATATCGATATCCTTACCATACAATCCGAAGAAACAGTAAATTATCTGCATAGTGTCTATGCAGTATGAATTGTTTTACTCATGAAATTCGGGAAATACTGCCTGGATGTGAAGAGTGCGATTGAATTCAAATAACACAAAGTGTTCCACCATGTCTCTACTCTCTTTTTCTAGTCCGGGCGGGTCCTGGTGTCTCTCATATCGCACGGTAAGCCCAGCATGACATAAGTCTGTCGATCACGTATTATTTCACTCTGGCCTGGTAACTCTGAGCTTGGTCGCACTGCAGCAATAACTTTCGTCATTCGGCGGCTACCGGCCACTGATCAAAGGCCAAAAGACTCCGTAGGGACCCAGGAATGCATATTGGCTAATGAGTATAGAATGATGACCTTTCATAGGCCCTAACAATCGCGTCCATGGGTTTTGCTTTGACCTTTGTTAGGGATTTTTTTTTCTCCACATGAGGGGAAGTAGAATTGTGCTGGACAGAGAAAGGAGAGGTGGAGGGTGCAAGGGGTGGGGATGTAGTTCAGACACTACTCGTACGTGCACTGATAGTTGACTTCAAATTGTTCACTGATGTCATGTCACTGCTGCACGCTCCATAACAAAGCGTGGACAGATACTGAGTGGGATCTATCCCTCTCTAGCAGTATGTTTATGCGCGGATTATTGGTCATACGGTCCATCAGAGCAGACACTGTTGATAATTATTGTCTTGTAACACTATCCGAACTGTGACATTTCCAGCTTTTAACGCCTTGGCACAATTTCAGAGATTTATCTGTCTGCTTTTCTTTGGCTTTCACAGTGTGTCTTTCTTTGTTTCTTTCTCTGTCTCTGTCTGTTTACCTGTGTCTGTCTCTCTCTGTCTCTATCTATCTATCTATCTATCTATCTATCTATCTATCTATCTATCTATCTATCTATCTATCTATCTATCTATCTATCTATCTATCTATCTATCTATCTNNNCCCCTCAAGTTTGTGTAGTGACCATATGAGCTATGGTGCGCCGTAATGATGGCAGACGGTGTCTGATATCGAACATCTGTCAAATTTAAAATGTAGACTATTTCTCTTTCTCTTCCTTTCTCTGTCTATCTCTGTCTCAGAGTTTCTCTTTCATATGTTTCTCTCTCTGTCTGTCCATCTGTCTGTCTGTCTCTCTCTCTCTTTCTCTCTTTCTCTCTCTCTCTCTCTCTCTCTCTCTCTCTCTCTCTCTCTCTCTCTCTGTTTCTCTCTCTATAAACTAATAAACTGCCTACAGTTTCTCCACTTTCAGAGCTGTTTCTTTCATTGCAAATGACAGGTGGCTGTATCGTTTCTGAGCAGAGGCAAAAACAATGTTTAATTTTCGATTAATTATTTATATAATAACATGTGAGCTATATAAACATCACGAGAGAATGAAGTCCATGTTCATGGCGACATATGCTTTAGGTAAATCTTGGCACTTGCAAGTTCCGTATCTGATTTGTCTGAAGGAGCTTGGATGCATGGATCATTTTCTCCTGCATTTTAAATAATCAGCTCTGGTATGGGGACACCCTCCAACTTCTCACAGAAAATTATATCCTTGATAACCAGCACTAGATTAAGATGGGGGATTTACTAAGGTATATCAAATGTTGTATGTTCCGGTGGGCAATGGAAGGCGGCAGGGGGTGGCATGTTTTAAAAGTTAAGAGTGGAGCACACTATCATAATTCTGAACATACAGAACCTCCAAATTTCTTCACACATACGGGAAATCTTAATATAGATCTTACTGTAGAAACGGATTCTACCTGGGAAGCCAAATAAGACATTCATATTGCACAGGCTCGGCGTTGTCGTCCTGTTAGTCTTGTTATTGCAGTTCATTTTATTCAACATTGTTGCTATGAATGTTAACATAATGTTAAATGTGCCTTTACTCCTGTTGATATTGTTGTTGTTGCTCGTGCCGTTGTCTTCATTGATGTACGGTCAGCTGAATGCGTTGGTGTCCTCTTTACCTGATATTTCCTATCAGTTTGTGGTCTCTTTCCTGCTGCAGTCACTAAAGTGATGATAATGCTGTTCCTCCGGTCTTCTTCTTGTTACTATGCTTGCTGTGACCTTGGAAGAATTGTAATCGTCCAATTTTAGCAACTAATCTTTCACCAGCCTCTTTTCTGCTCTTGCGGTTTTAGGTTCCGTTTGCTTTTGTTGGCTCCAACTTTGCGAATCTAATTTCTAAAATGTAAACATACTCGAAATATTAAAATCGCACACGACGACGGTAATTAAATTCTCAAGCTGTGGCTAGGATGCCAAGTTTTGAGTGGATACGAGATGTGGGTCCGTAACTGCCACCCCACAGCCTGGGAGCCCCGCTACTCAAGACTCCTGTATCAAAAATTACATTTGATAGGATTTATACAGTAATTAAACTTGTCCCGCAATAAGACTATGAAGAGGGTCAGTCCTCGATGAAACTATTGACTCAGGCACGGGAGAGGGTGAGGGGGTTGGGGGGGGGGGCGCCATTGTGCTTTTACCACAACTGTCTGATTAAGCCTACTTGTGCCTGCCAGTTTCTCTTTGTCTCTCTGTCGGTTCTGTGGTTGGTCAGTTTGTTTGTTAGTCTGTCTGTTTCTTCCTGTCTCGCTGCCGGATCTCAAGTCGGTCAGTTAGTTTGTCAGTCACTCTGTGGTTCTCTGTTAGTACAAGTTCTCAGGTCAGTCAATCAGTATTATTTTGTTCAGGTTGCTCTCCGTCTGAGGTTAGTTTGTCTCAGTCAGCTGTCTTCTGTCTGCTAAGCTTTTCACCCTTCCCATTACTTTCTACGCCGCGTCTCTTCGTCTGTCTGATATTTTGTGCCGCCTTGCTTATTACAATCTTCTTGTCTTCCTCCACCCACTTCCTTCTCTGTTTTAAGTCAGGACTGCCGCCAACCTAGAGTTACCGCTGATGTTCAGGACTCGTGTCTTTTCTTTCTTTCGGGTAGCCCCGCTAATAAGTTTTATTGCCGCTCTTTAGCTGTTTGTTTGTGAATAGACCTTGTTTGTTTGTGAAGAGATCTTGTTTGTTTGTGAATAGATCTTGAGTGTTTGTAAATATATTTAGAGTAGGTCAAAGGTGGCAAATCCTTCATCTTGTTTTATTTGAATAAGTAAATACGGTGATATAATTATTTTACAATCCTTTTGCTGATGTGCTTTTCCCTCTCTATTTTCTCTTCCTGTTCTTCTTCTTCTTCGTCTTCTTTTTCTTCCTCTACCAACATTAATCTGTGCAAAACCTCTTCTTCTCTTCTTCCTGCTGAGGAACTTTTTTGTCTAATTCAAAATCTCTAAAGAGGGAATAGTTGGGGGAGGGAGCGGATGGGAGTTGAAAAAAATCAAAGGAACCCATTGCCTACGTTTAAGAAGAGCTGTTATGATCAAAGAAACATAACAGTTTGGTGTTTTGGTTTTTTTCGTAAATGACACCTCCAAGTTGATGTGGGTGCGGAGAAGCTCAAAGAACTAGAATAGCCTACATATTTACCACTAAGTCTCTCTCAACTCTCATTTCCTCATATTCTACCAGCCCTCTTTCCTCTCCCTGTTCTTTTGTCCCCAATACTTTCTTACCTTTCTCCCATGCCGGCGCAAGCCCACGTTTCCGACACATTTCGGTTCTACTCATGTTCGTTTCTTGTCAACGGCAGGACAACACAGATGCATCCAAGACCATTTTTGTCAAACAGACAGTCCAGCGTATCTACCAATGGCTGAGCAACCTAACCATGTTTTCCAAGGCCGCAAAACGACGTAAATTGACGTCACTTACGGGGGTCCGACTTTGTTATCAAATAGAACAGATGAGATAATATGTGCTGGCAGAAGTCGAGCAATTATGTACATCCATACTTTCCCATAAAATATTATTTTTAAAAAACGCCCTCATGTTGGTATTTATGAAAGCCTTATCTTTCATCAAGGACCCCCTTCTCTTACCAAAAAGTATCAAATACGTGCTTTTATCGACATTTACTTACATTGTGAGAATTTAATTTTCTTTTTTTGAGAAAAAATACGTCATTTTATTCCTCGGACGGCAGAGTTTATCAACATCTAGATAACCTCATCATATCCGTAATTCTTTTCTTCCCGTTTCACCCGGCCAGACGCCATACCCCTCCCTCTTCCTCCCCATAAAACTGTGCCTCCCCAAATCTGACACAACGCGGCTGTATTTTGACAACAAGTTTGTAAATATTATTTGCACTGTGATTATATAAAGTGGACTTTAATTAATCTGCCATGACCTTTATTAAACTGGGCTAGAATGCGTCTCTGAATGCAGGCTACACTTCACATCGCGGTTAGAAACTATGAAGTCTACCAGTATAAACTGTGAAAAACTTTGGTGGCTAGATAGAACAGCAGATCACAGCAGACAGACAGGCTAGCACGAGCGTGAGAAAAATAGATCTACAGAGGAGCACTAAGCTTTCCCGTGCCTAAATATAGAACAGCATTTACGATGTAAACATAAATGTATGTAGTTGATAAATCTGGTCCTATTCTGCTTCCTTCGTCTCCTTTCCATCAGACGTCTCCTCCCTCGCTGTTTCTCATCAGTGCCCCATTGTAGTTCAACTTCACCCTCTCTTTCTATATCTCTATCTCTCTCTCTCTCTCCTTTCTTTCCCTCTCTCTCTTATTTTTGTTCTCCATTCCTCCTCAGTTACCACTTCAGATCACTATCATGAATGCCTTATTGTCCTTGTCTCCTATTTTCTGTTCTCCCTCTGTCTCCTTCTCTGGTTCTTTGTCACTAATGTCTTCTTCTCTTCCTCCTCTTCTCGCTGTTGTTATTCTTCCTTTTCCTGTTCCATCTTCTCCTCCTCCGTACCTTGAAACGTCCACCGCTTATTTTTAGTTTCGCCTCGCCTATACGTAACAGGATTGGTGGAAACATCTTCTATTGCCGATGCAATGACAGGCCACACATCCGTCAAAATTTATCTTGTGTCTCTCAATTATTCTTACGTACAATATCTCTAAGAAATCGTATTGGTAATTTGAACCCACAATCGGGAGATTAACGGTTTCTTTGTTTTCTCAGTGTGATCCAGTGCCTTCATGAGCATGAGATTGACATTGTCTGTATCTGATAATCTAATAACCGCCTAAAAGATTGTTGATATAGAATAATGTTTTTACTTCTTGGAGCGGGAAGAAGGAAGTGACACAGCCAGCAGTGGCGTAGTCATGTAGAATCTGCAGACAGCTAGAACGGAGACAATTTAACCGAATGGGACCACTTTGCTTTAGGGATCATTAAAACATCCAGAACGGTCAGTTCATTTTTTTATCAGGCACTGTAAGACAGAACTCACTGTGTAGCATACTGCAAATCGTTAGCTTCTCATAAATCAGAGCTCTCAAGGCCTAATTTAATAAATACCAGCCACCCTCCATTCCAGCCCATCCCTACCACAGAATCAATGACAATTATTATTACTGACAACCACCATTATGGAGGACTGATGCAGGTGTAAGTGGATTATTGATAGATGTGGCCAGGATGACAGCAGTGTAGTTAATCAGCAAGTGAAAGTACAAAAGACAAGAAATAAGAAGGATCTATTGTGGGTTTTTTTCGGCGCGGTAGGCAACTGGATGGAAGGGTATACTGAGATATAAACTGAAAACCATTCAACAGATGGCAGGTCTATCGGATTACCGATAATATGACGTTGGGAAATTACCTGTCCTGAAACACACCACCTTGCGCACGGAAAACGCCATTTACAGTTTGTTTTGAAAGAAACCTTGTCACAAAATAAATTCAACCTTGCTTTGTTTGTAAAACATCCCTGCTTTGGAGCAATGCCGTTACCAGCTAATTACTTGTTTAAAGTTAGGCTTACCTATTAACCATTCTCGTTCAGTAACAGTTTTATATTTTTAAATTGATCCACCTACTCCCACCCCACTCCCGCTCCACCAGTTCCATTTCTATGTCTTTTACCTGGGATGGTGGGCAACACAGTCCCGTAATAAGTATTTGAGAGGGGGAGGGGAATAAAAAATCTGGGGATCCTTAGGTCCCCCTCCTACTAGGATAAGCACTGCAAAGACCGTTAAAAACTCTCAGTGGAGGGGGGAGAAGGAGGGGGCTTGAGATTTTCATAGTCCTATTTCCATCTCCAAAAGCAGCTCCTCTATGCTATATGCTCACATCTTACGCGAAACGATCGTCTTATAAATTCTCTATACCCTAACACTATTTAGAAACCAACGAGAGTGGCACTCAGGGGAGAGCATATTTCCCCCCCCCCCCCCCCCCCCCCCCCCCCCCNCAAATCCTGCTAGATTTCTTCTGAGGAATAATGGCGCAGCCTTAAGCTCAAACTTTCCAATTAATCAGGACGGCACGCCTCACGCTTGTTCAGAATGGCAAGCCCTAAATTTCTACGCTTGTTCAGATTGCACATCCTACTTTTGCACACTTGTTCAAACTGGCACACCCTACTTTTTTACACTTGTTCAGATTGGCACACGCTGCTTTTCTTCGCTTGTTCTGATCTCATACCTTACTATTCTAAGCTTGTTCAGATCGCACACTCTACTTTACTATTCTTGTTCAGATTAGCACACCCAACTTTTCTAGGTTTGTTCAGAACAACACTTGTTCAGGACAACATCCCTTTCTTTTCTGAAACTGCTCAGAACGACACGCTCTACATTTCTATGTTTGTTCAGGATGACATGCCCTACTTTTTTACCCTTGCTCAGAACGGGATGCCTTGATTTCTATAATTGTTCAGGACGGCACAGCCTACTTTTCTACACTTGCTGAGGACAGCACCCACCATTTCTCAATGCTTGTTTAGGACAGCTCACCCTATTTTTCTACGCCTTTTTAGGATGGCACATCTTATTTTTTGCTATCCCTTCACAGAACGGCACACTCTATGTTTCTTTGCTTGTTCAGGACGACCACTCTTTCGACGTCTTGCATCATTCTTACTGTGAAGCGCGACACAGGCTCTGCTTAGTTAAAAGCGTCTGTCAGCTTCGCGGAGTTTTAGATGTGTGTCACTGGATAAATATTCAGCCTGCTCTTCCAGTATTATAGGTATTGGCAATGGAAATTTTGGGGACCCAAAATTCAAATGATAGATATGACACCATTCTTGACTTACCATACCCGAAACAAACCTGCATGAAAATATTACGATTCTACTTTCCACATTTCATCAAGATGTATGTAGGAGTTTTTGAGATAAGTGCATTGGTGTTTTCAATTCATCATTTTTACATAGCAATCCACGTGATCAGGAATTCCTCGGTTTGTATTTGGAAACACATATGTTCCGCCATTCCATTCTTGTTCGAAGTGAACTTTCACTTCCTCTCGTTTCACGTCGCAAAAGCCATTTTGAATTTTCACTTGTATCTGTCAAGCAGCAACCTTTCACTCTCTTTCTCATCTCTGTTTCACTCACACTCACACTAGCGACACACTGTATTAAATCCTTCAGCACCCTTGTAGTTAGCAGCTCAAATTGCATGTGCCCACTAAGGCAACAAAGAAGGGCCAATCTAAAATGTTAGGAAATTCCCTCTCTTTATTGGTCTTTATTTATTTTCTCTCTGTTAATGCTCTTGTCTAATTCTCTTTATGTTTTATCTCGTTATAAGTTCTGACTTTGATTTTTAAATTAATAATTTCTCTGTACCACTCTCTTTTTCCCTTATTTTCTCTCTGTACTGCATTTTAAAATATCTTTATATTCATGCTGGCATCTCTCTGTGTTATCCTTTCCTTCTTCACGTCTCTTTTTCTTTCAGGCTTGTGAACGGACAGTCTCAGCCAGTAAAGCTGCCGTTATTTCCCAATAAATATGACAATCTACGAAGCAATTACGGCAAAGAGCACAAGTTAATAGATTTTTCATGTCTCTATCTTTACCCTAGGATCCCGGTCGAAAAAAAGTAAATTTGTGCGTTTCCCTCTCTCTTTTTCGATTTCTTTTCTTGCTATACTCTCGCCTCATGGTCAGACATGTCTTCGGGCAACTTTTTTCAACAAAAGCTATTTTCTACAGTTTTCTCCTTAGTTGTTAAAACAGTCATCCATCAATGAAACAAACGTTCATCACATAAGCTTAGAAACCATTTGTAACCGTGGAAATAAACTTAGTGCTCATAGTGGACTGAACATTTTGTAAAGGCAGAGTTTTAGACTTTGAAGAAAAGCATATGTCACTTTGTTGACACATAAAAAGAACCACTGTGCAAATAAAGTTTGACATGGTTTATCAGGAAAATAATCCAGACTACAAGGTGGATTGTGAGCATATATTTACAACTTACAATTTACGAGACAGATCAAACATTATACTAAAAATGACAATCAATCAAACGATCAATCATTTATTTTATTAATCAATCACTGAGTTAAACACCAAACTTTCTAACCACCCATGCAATCAATTAACCACTCAAACAAAAAATCAATCAGCCAGTCAGTCAATCAACTACTCAAGCGATCAATCGACCCATTTACCACTCTACCAGTCAATCAAAATGTAAAATTTCAAGCTTTATCTACAAAACTCTTCGAGTTTTTTAGGTCTACTGCTTGAAAGAAGATGGCGTTTTGAGTACAATAACAGAAAAAAGTCGTAAAAGACTCATTTTTTGGGAAAGATACACAACCTAACAGTTCATTTACAAAACCCGACTGACGATTTCATTAGCAAGAGCGAGGGAAACTTTCCTTTTGGTATCGCAAAGAGAAAAGTCTAATCTTTATGTCGATACCTAATTTGATACAGGTAAGACATCTGCATTGCTAGCACCTAAACAAAGAGGAAATTTGTGCCTCCTCCAACAAAATCGTCCTTGTCTACCCGAGAGAATTTACAAAAGTTATAAACTCTTGCATAAGGCGGCTGTAACATATGTTTAGATGTTTGTAATTGATCAGAACCGATGGCCATCTTTTTATTTTTTTTTCTTTATTAAAAATGCCTGTAATTCAGAATCGGCTTTGAGGCTGAAAACTGACTTGAAGCATTTATAATGGCCATCTTTTTTTTCTGTTCTGCTTCTGCCTTTCGTTCCACCTTTCTTCTTAAAAGGTGGAGCTAGGCGGGTCTTGAAATTCGATTTTTCTTTCCAAATGTCGTTGGGAAGGCTAGACATTTCTCTTACTTGACAAAATATATTTGAAAACAAATTTGAGATGCCTTCTGTTGTTGTTTTTTTTTTTTATTAATTCTGATTACTATGTGTCTCGACTACATTTTTGCCTGCGTTACTTCTGTCGGTCGATTATCTGCTGTAACGGGAAAGGTGTAAATTTTAGCTGTGGTTTCTTCTTTCGTTTCCTGGAGTAGAAACAAAATAGAACGACCTAAAATGCCCTATGATTCCCAATAACTGTTCTGATATGTATTCAAAGTGGTACTGATTTATAGCGGTATCGATAGCGTTCTATTCGGTGACGTGGTTTTCGCTGGCCTTATTGGATAATACAAGCGAGTACAAATAATGAATATTATTATTATAATACAAGGTGTGGGAAAAAAGTCATATACGTACTTAAGTAATATCTCGACAGAATATTCGATTGGAGTATTCATCACATCAAACGATACTTTGGGTAATCAGTAACTTGTGACTGTAAAGGGAGCGAATTATAAAGAGTATATGCATGTAGAAGCCCAAGTACTGGCCCTAACAGAGACAATAGCTGAGAAGGAAATCCTACACATAGTAGGCTCTGTGATGAGAATACTTGTAAAACTCTTTCCTAACTTCATTTTAAAACTAAAACTTCAAATGCGATTTTCTGAAAATTTGTTTGATTTTTTAAAAAATTTCATAACGTTTTCGAAGGCTTCCCATATCGGATTTTTTTATCTTGTATGTAGTTTTTAAGGTAAAGTTTTTTAGGGCGACAAAACTGGCCAAAAAAAAAAAGTGTGTCTGCTACACATCATTTTCACAAATGTATGAAATTAAATATAATCCATTATCCAAAATCTGACATTTGAGGCTAAGTGTACTGAATTGGCAGGCATGTAGACAAAATTTACGATTATTTAAACTAAATTTGGCGGATTAGAAAACAGCCAGTTTTCTTATTAAAAACTTCAAGATGACAGCGTTGGCACGGCAGCCATAAGCAAAGTTTGTTATTCCTCAACACTTTTCTGCTAACTCCATCATGTCGAAGAAAATAATCAAGGTTAAAAACAGGCTGTCTTTAATCGTTTATCGTTAAACTCTTAATCATTATCCCCC
>JAWQUT010000070.1:1612578-1623014 GCA_033807755.1 Ellobium chinense
TGGCGGAGGAGAGAAAGTGAAGCTGCATTTTTCAACCATGTCATTTCCATAGCCCCGCTCCTAATATCTATGCCATCGAGTAGGATACCTGTAACGTTGGACAATGTTGGGTATCGGCAAGGCTTATTACATGTATTCGTAATCCATTAGCTGCTTTCTTTTCGCCACGCCCGCCCGTACCGTGGCCTGCTCAGATCTGCACTTAGAAATAATTTCTGTCTAAATATAAACTTGGACCCAATACAGCTAAGAAATTTGACTTTGACCATCAAATTAATGGGAGTAAAATGATGTTTAGTGCAATACAGTTCAGCCAGTCCACTTTTAATCCGTTTAATATAAGCCAAAGCTCCAAAAACCAACACAACCCAAAAGCTGAACCAGTTTCCGACTACCTCAAGTGCATCTTTAGAGAAGAGGAGCCAAGTATCTGTTGCTGAAAGAATCCTCATGACGTAGCAAATTCCTTCTGAATTTGTAATGCGTGTTATACTTTCACTTTCCTCGACCCCACTCACTTAACCTAATGACATCGGGTTTTGCTAAATGCAGAATTGAAGTAATAAAAACATTATCACCTTTGCTCAGATTTTGTTAAGCTCAGCTGTCGAAACAACACACAGAGAGTGTGTACACAGTGTAGGTTAAGTTTAACAAAAACCTAAACTAGGACGATAAAAACTATAAACATTTAGAACTAAACATGTCAAATGTTACGAGAACCACCAGATGCTGGGAGGTAAATATAACCATGAGGTTCACCGCATGTCTTGTTTACTTATAGCACCAGGAAGAGGGTAAGTAACCATTGTCCCAAGACAACGTATACTCTGAGGCTAAGTGATATTTAGGTGTATCTCTAGATATACCATCTTGTGCGGTTTGATATCAAAATTGTCTTCATTTAAAAAAAAAAAAACTTCAGAACCCAGGGGTCTTAGTGGTGGCCTACACAATAAGTTCTGTCGACGCCAGACACTGCAGTAAAAACTGATATTCATGGGACGCCTGGTTTACCGATGGCACACTGTTTACCTGCCCGCCATGGACGTCGAACTGAGTTTTCTGCTGAAGCGGGACACAGCAGTTGGTACACGCTGGAACGGAAATTTGCCGGCCAGTCCAAACACTTTCCAGATTTATTATCTACAGCAAGCTAATCAATCTCCCTAGGCGCACAGTTCGTCTCCTCTTCACTTGTACCACTCGCGTTGTTTTTTTAATCTATTGTCGATCCCGGGAAGCACTTGAGTGCGGTAGTTTTTACCGCCATTTTTCCTCATTTAACACTTAACTTCAGAAAGAGTCTATAAAAGTTAGATCTTGGGGAAACACAGTTAGACTAGATAAGAGTCTAACGCCCTTCATCTTTCCAAGGTTGTGCACGTGGTTAAATTAGTCAGTTTATGAGAGATTTGCTGTGTACTTTGCCACTTTTCGTTTATTCTATTTACACAATTGAGCTTTCTTCGCCAGAGTCATCATTATCAAAGTCCTATCCATCTCTGCCGATCTTATTATTCTTCTGCACTTTTCTCCCTTTCTTTCTGTCTTTCTTTCTTTCTTCCTTTCTCTCTCCTTTTTCTGTCCATCACTTATTTTTCTCTCTCTCCCTGAACGTTTCCTCATATTCCCTATTGTTTTCTCATTCCACTAGCAAACAAGATCAAATATGGTAATTCCTCTCTTTCTGTCATGCAGTTGTGAGGCATGTGTGCTCATAAAACACAAACATACCAGCGCAGAGCATCGCACATGCACGTGCATACGTTCAGTTGCCCTGTTACTATTTTCTGCATGTACTTGTATAAATGTCGAGGTGGGCCATTTTTCTGATTCTGACCCTGATTCTACTTTCATCTCCTCTTTAACTTTGCTACATCTCGAGAACTGAACCAAAGTCAATAGTTTTATTAGGTTGATAGAGATCTTTAGAAAGGACTGTCTCTTTCCCTGTGTCTGGGGCACAATGGGTTGCATACAGTAAATGTTCTTTTACTTCTACTCTTTTTCCAAACTATGGACGCCGCGTTGAGAGGCGTTATAAAAAGTAAAGTCTCAAGAAAGGGAGCTTAGATCTACAGAAAGAGTTACAAACATAGGCGTGACAAATCCTGAGGCTAAAATGATAACTAGATGGCTGATGAAGCTCAGACTACTATTCAACGTTTCCACCAACCCATTTTTATATTATTATTTTCCGTTCTATTCTTTCCAGCTTTTTTCAATATACCCTAGTTGAAGTCTTTCCCACTGACCTTTCGAGCCATCAAAGAGAAGGTATAAAAAGTTCATGAGGATGTTGGTTATATATTATCCTGGTCAGCTTTTTGTTGACCAACGTATTTTTAGCACAATGCCATCGGCGAGTATTCCATGTATGGAGCGCAAGCGCATTGTCAACAAGTAAACAAGAGGAAAAGATTTTGTAAAACGTAAAAAAAGTCATAAGTAGAAGGAAGACGGACGAATGGACAGATGTAACGAAGGACAGACAGAGGGAGGACTAAAATACGGATGGAGAGCCAGGTGGAATGAAACAGAACGACAATGGAAGACTGAGGGCGAGTAAAAGATTGGTAGAAATAAAAAAAACAGGAGAGGAAGTGTACTACATACCAGGCTGACGACAAGCATAGATGTCGTGGACTGAACAGAAGGGACTGAAGAAGCTCAGAGGTCAGTTACTTTCAAAACAGCACCTTACAAGTAGGAAATGTGACAATTAAAAAAGTAATGTTGCCTGAGGTTTGCATGCCATATAACCCATCTTTTACCCGTCTATCACCCACCCGTACCTGATACAAAATATCGTTTCCCTGAACCACATTTCTTCGTAGCGAGTTAGGCAACCATCAGACTGGATATGGGAGATGAAGTGGCAAGAATGCTTTTCACTCTGGGCATTAGAACCCATCACATAGAGAACCTACAACACATTATTCACACAGTCTGTCATATACGCTATAACATGTACAGTACTTTACCTTGTTGCTAAAAATTTAAGAGAAAGGAAAGAGCAGGTGGGCATACTTATTTCATAATAATGTCTCCACCTATTTTGCGAAGGGGACATCATAGTCATACCGATCATCAAACATCTAATCAAATGCACTGTTCTCCACTAAGAGAACGCAGACACGGAAAGCTGGAGATTGGAGCTTGCAAAGCAACCTCAACAAAAAAAAAAGTAAACCTCACAGATTCAGCACAAAGTGTTAGAATGTTTGCCACGCAATTTTCAGCGTACTTCATGCACTGTCGCACAGTACACAGTTTCCTTTAAGCTGCAGTTTGTCAGTGCGCTATGTAAGACGAATGATGATCTGTGGGTTTTTTTGTCTCTAGTGAACTGTTACAGTCTAGTGGAAGACTTACACGACTCGAGTGCCTGGCATAAATTCAAACAGTAAGTGCTCTGCACCCTCCGCATTGCTTTAATGTCTCGAGGACTAGCCCCAACCCAATGAAATTGCCATAAGGATCGCAACAAGCCTACTGTTAACTTCAGCATTGCGGCTTAGTTCCGTTTGGAACGAGCTAGATGGGCGGGCAGGGGGGAGGGGATTGAGGGAGAGTGGAGGTACGGAGTGGAGGTGGGGTCTCACCAAAGCTCTATGGGGAACTCGGGTGGAGGATTGACGAGAAGTCGCGGCTTGGGTGAGAAGCTAATGCCAACTATCGCTTGTTAAATCAGGCTCGGAGAAAGAGGGTGGGGAGGGCAGGGGGCCCTGGAATGATATATTGGTAATATCGTTACGTTTGGTAGTTTGTTTGTTGTTTTTTTCTAATGTCTTCATTGTCGCTATTGTTGTCCTTTCTGTTTTCAATGTGCACTCTGACCTTGACTTTTCTAGACTTACTTAGGTATCTTTTTTGTCTCCTAGCTGGCAGCTAGACGTAGTCAGCATTATGACATCCGATCGCAGCTAATATCAGCCATCAGCAAAATCGAATCGAGTAATAACTGCTGGCCTTTTCAGCCAGTCCCAGGCCCGTCATGAGGTGGGCGGTTGGACACAAAGTGACTATTATTCCACAAATGAGGGACAGCGAGACCCTGCTGTTTGAAACATTACTGGATTTGGGGATAAGAGTAATAAAATTCAGTCCAGTAGTGGCAAGTGGCAGGACAAAGATGGGCCAACAAGTAAATGTGTGAGAAACACATAATGCACATTGGAAGGTCACAGCCGCATAAATGGTTGGCGGCAGAGTTAACACCGTCCTATTCCTCTCCCCTCCCTCCTCCCCCACCAAAAAAAAAAGTGTGAGCCCCAAGCGTCCTGCCCTGGAAGACAAGGTAATAATATATCCCCATTTCATACGTATCAGTGTAGCTTTAAGGAGAGATGACGTCCCCAAATTTTAACACTCTTTTTACTATATGCCACTGATATTTCTAAACCGAAATAGTCTAATATGATTGGAATCTGGCATCGAGGAGACCACGTCTATGCTGATGAACGTATCCTATGAAAAAGCCAGGATAATGACAGAATATTCTTCTCGAAGATAGCCCTCTCCTCAAGTTCCCTCACAAAATACAGCCTGACAATGTAAATAAGTTTAGTGACAGCTCACTTTGTCACCAAACAGAGAAATGATGCTACAATATCATCTTGACTATACGACAAAGCAGTGTGCCAAGTTTGAGACAAAATAAAATTAATAGTTTCAGTTGTCAGTAGCAAGAGAACATTTATTTATCATTACCTTCATAACTACATTATTCGTTTTTGTTTCTCACTCAGACAAACAAAAAAGATGAATTTTTTACTTCTTTTTTGCTCTTAGCTACAGTATTAGATATACTGCATGTAAAGCAGAAATGGTTTGATTAAAAAAAAAAAGAAATATAAATAAAACATGTGATTTCATTTCCCCTTTCCAAAGTGTTTTACATATCATCCTGTTGTTTCGCCTCTAGTGCCAGCAATACCACGTGGGAAGCACAAATGTTCAAATGGTCTACTTCACTTTTTATACTTTCTGAATCTGGAGGCGACCATGTCCTTCCCACCCTCAGCCCCAAAAGATTATTCCTGGCTCCTATTCTCCGTTTCTAGTAAAAGAAAGCGTTAATTAGAACCTAGGCTGGTTGATATATTTCATGGCTCTTTCTGTTGTTGCTGCAGTTCTATTTCTGTTGTTGCTACCACTGATTTTCATGTTGCTGTTGTTGTTGTTGTTGTTGTTGTTGTTGTTGTTGTTGATGATGATGCTACTGCTGATGTTGTTATTGTTGTTGTTGTTGTTGTTGTTGTTGTTGTTGTTGTTGTTGTTGTTTGTTGTTGTTGTTGTTGTTGTTGTTGTTGTTGTTAATAATGATGATGATCTGTATGTATATATGTGTNATCTCTGGAAGGGGGAGGGGGTCAACGTCTCCGTTCGTTGCTTGAGAGCACAGCCTCTGGACACAGTCCTTTTTTTTTTGAGGCTAAAACTCATTCTCCCTTCTGTTCTGAGACTTTTGGTCCTGGATTGCACCTGTGCACACTGGGTAAAGTTAACTGTGAGTTGTAGTTGTTGTTATTATGTTATCACCATATTACTCTCACGTCGTAGGAGTTTTGAGTCACTATTTTCTCTCTTTCATCCGTCGCTCTTTGTAAATATTATTTAAACACAGTTGTAATTATTTATATTTTAATTATTTATATTATCTATATTGTAATTATTATTTATTTTTGTTTTCCTTCTATTTTACTCGTCTCGTTCATTCATGCACCCTTATGCACTTCTGTTTCTAGTGGAGCGCTGTTCACCCATTTATATACATACCCGTTTACTCCTACTTTGAGATATCAGTGTTTATTTTTATGAACTGTTATTAATCCATTTTCATCCCATTTACACCTTGTAATGCCTGCTTACTTTTTACTTTTTAATACTCTTCTTAATCTGGCGAAGCAGGAATTTCCTGCAAAAATGTGCGTAATTAATATTGTAAAACCTTTAAATTACTTTTTATCACAGAATTAAGTGGGTGCTTTATATAGTTTATGACGATGGTGATACTGATTCTTACTTTATTTACTTTCTTGAAAAAATGTTTGTACACGTGACGTTGATTATTTATTTTTAATAAATGTGTTCTACCTCTTTTGAACTCTTTTTCGTAAAGTCTGGGCAAAATTACACTTAGTTTCAGTGATGATGATGATGATGATCATGATCATGATCATGAGGAAGCATAAAATGTAATTTTAACACTATTCTAGTTATTTATACACATCTATAGCAACAATTCTTTACCATATCATGTTTTACCTTCACCTGACGCTGACGACCGCCTTTTTATCTGTTTTAAGCACTATTTGTTTTAAGCACTATCTGCCTTTAAACTTTTAAACTTTCTTTACTTTTTCTATGCGTCACTCATATATATGTAAGTAGTTTTACCAGTATATTGTGTGTCTTAGAATATTTTTTATGCCTGAAAAAGATCTTTTTAAATAAAAAATTTGCGTCAATAAAATAACTTTATTTATCTGTGAATACCTACCTCTTTACGTCTGTTTTAAAGTTCTTAATTTTTTTTAATTCTTAAATGGTAATGATGATGATATCATTATTGTTATTATTATTCCTGATGAAGGAATTTTCAATTCCGAAAATTAGACATTTCCTTATTGTGTGTTTCTTTTTGTAATTTAAATGAAATTGTAAAGTACGACACTGGTGGATGCCATGTCATTTTATTTTGTGTGAAACAAATGATGATGATGATGATGGTAATTTTGCTGAAGTTGCTGTTTTTAGTGACTCTATTCTGATGGTATCGACGAAGACTTCACACTTGTTTGGTTTTTGACGTTATTTTCCTTGCCAAATGCTAATGTCATGGCTCTCTTCGCTCCTGAATGATTGTGTGGTATTGTCTGGAACCTTGTTTGGATATGGACTTCTGTTTTTGTTCCCAATGTTTGCCCGATTTGCTTTTTCTATTTGCCTTTGTTTCTTGTGCTGATGCAGAGAGGTATCACGTTTCAAGTATTGCGGCATGACCTTTTCGCAACTCATGTCCCTTTGTGCTGAACGACCATACTGGATGCTTTCAATATTGCACGGTAAAATGACGGTGACAAGATTGATATATCATAGCACTGTGATAGCATATCCCTGCTCATGTCCGCCGCTCTGGGGCCGTTGGGCACATTGACGAAAAGACAAAAAGTGAGGCATAGCGATAGTCGGCAGTATCAGCTTCAGCAATTCCCCACTGATGGCTGTTACAGCAGTGACACTTTTTTAATAGAAAGGAAGGGAGCAGGCGGTGGCGTAACGTGAGTGAAGGATTAGGTGGAACCAGATCTCTACTGCGACGAAAGAAACAAGACTATTCACCTAGGTGACTCCCCACTGCAGACACCACTTGCTTGCTACCCTTTTGTCAAAGTCGCCCACATCATTATCACAAGGAATCGTAGGCAAGTTTACAAGTTTTATACTTTTCAAAAGCCCAGACCACTATATGCGGTATGAGGGTCAACATTTAAAAATACCAATGACGGAACAGATGACGTCTTACAGTGAAATTTTTCAATTTAGTTTCATAAAATGACAGTGATTTGAGGCATTGTGGCAAAATACCATCGAAAAGCAGTTTTGTAACATTTGTCTCCTCAACTATACTTTATCGACGTATCTCCTTCTTTCCATATTAAACACCTTTCATTCAAATATGGCATGAAAGTCGTCACTCACAGTATCAGAGCAATACATAATTATTTAAGTTACGTTCTGGAACTGGCATTATCCCACCTGCCTGTTTCTATTGGCACTTTGTAAGTTCATGTCTATATCTATAAGAGATATTCTGTACTGTAAGAGTAAACTATCCAGATACTTCTAAAACAGGAGCTCATTTTAAGCATTTAGAGAACGTGTTTCACATGAGTTTTTCTGTACAGCTTGTTCTGTTTTGCAGAGCCTGATCTTAATTTTCTGTGCAGTGGCCGAGTTACAGACTTTACATTTCAAGCGTTTGACTATGTTAGATATCTCAAAGACCAGGAGAGTTTAAAAGGTTTTCAACTTTTCCTAATCACCTAACTTGGAATTTATGTTCGTATGGCTATTCGCGGAGTACGTCGTACATCTCAGTAGTTAATGTTGAGAGATTTCTCACAACTGATCCTTACACATAACCGGACTTACGGAGTCAAGATCAGTAAAACACAGGAGGCAGAGTGCGCTATCAGGAGGCGTTAATTTTTTCAGACTACTTCTCCTGACGCAGGCCAGAGGTGTGCAAATGAATGCTACCAGTGTCTTCTCACTATGTAAGCGTTTTTGTTTTTTTTTAATGCAGTTACCGATTCTACCATTCGGTTTTGCCAGTGTCTGGGTATGAGCGACAGTCAGATGTCATATATTCACAAAATTCAGTTCCAGGCCAGGAAACAATGAATATACCGTGCTAAGCCTTCGGAGTCAATAAAGGAATGAAGACAAAATCATCATCAGTAAAAGCATTAGCAGGAAAACGTCATGTGCATTGTTCGCATTATAACAGAGATGCAGTCCATGTTGTGCACCATGATATCATTTTCGTCTAGGTCTCAATATGCACCGCCGGAAAGACTGTGCCACAAGGTTTGCAGCACTACAGTATTTTCACCGCCACCGCCATTTCATGGCCGGTCTCATCTGTGCATTTATTGGGATCGTTCAACGGATTACACGTCGGGAAGAGGATAGGGTAAATCTCTGACTGTGCTGTTGTTTCGTGCAGCAGAATAATTTCCTGGATGGTAGCGGTGATATGGTGTGCACATGTCACGTACAGTGTCTTCTCCTGTGGGCTTGACCGATTGGTTTTCGGAGGAGACGCAAAGGTTGCGCAGCAACGTTGGCGGGTATACATGTTCTATAACGACTCTAAGCTTTCCACTCTGAAAAGTGCCACCTGGTATAATGATGAGCATAACAATGGCAAATTCTGTGTCCGTGCTAATTTGTTTTCATCGGCATGTCTATGATTGGAACATCTTCCGTACGGGAAGTTTGCTAAAATGCTCTACTTCCATTTTCACAGCCCTGATACAGACAGCATCTTATGCTACTCGCATCCATTGCTGGATCATTTCGACGGCTGATCAGACTGATAGTCAAAAGTAAATGTATATAATATTTCAGGCTGTTGAATCGCTCTGCGGAGCCATGATTTTTTTTTTTTTTTAAGAATTGTAGGGTTGCTACATATTATACAAATATAATCCTCATCATTTTCATCACTGCTTCATTGTATCCAGTGGATAGCCAATATATATATATAATATATATTCTCAAGATGAAAAATAAATGTGTTTTGGCAGGGGTAACTTTCCACAGATTGTTTTGGTTGTTTCGCTTACACAGTAACTGAAGAAACATTGCGACGGTCAATATTTGTACTGGATCCAAAACTTATGTCAGTAAACTCGGACAACGAAAGGCTTCCTGCTGACAGACGTAACATGTTGTATACTATTCCTACCCATGTCTGTATCGTGTAGACCATAGTGGCGATGACAAAATTCAAGTTTTGCACTGAGATATCAGGCCTCATGGGATGGAATTGGTTTTCCGACAGCATATCACGTCCTGGTTTGCCTCTGTCTCTTGTATATCCCCAGAGAGTCTTTGTATAGCGATATTATCATTTGGCATTAGGGTGTCACAGCGAGGGGAGGATATTTATGTACGCCATGACGTTATTTCAACACGACGGTGCTCGTTTTAAGAGGGGGCTGGGGATGGGGGGTTGGGGACTGTCCGGCTTTGAGATACCATATACTTCCTCTACAGTTCCTCTGTATATTTCTACTTCAGTTCCCCTATATATTTCTACTTCAGTTCCTCTATATATTTCTACTTCAGTTCCTCTGTGACTTTTTAAATTTGTTTCTTGAAACTTATACGACGTGTGGCGAGGTGAAGCTGTATACCATATTCGTAGAAAACACTAACTTTGAAAGAATTACTTTCTTTTTATTAGCCTGCTTATTCACATACCCACCAGCTTTGGTACCAAACTAGTCTGATAAAAATGGAATCCCAGGCCCTAAATCAAATAGGTCCATCGACTGTGTAAGATTGTTGAAATTCTGAAAATGAGAAGAAACTGAGGATAATGAAAGAAATGATAGATATGAAGTATGACAAAAAACGTTTCGATCATTATACTACAATCAGGGCGAAGGGGAAGGGCGAAAAGTTAAGTAGAATATCGCTGGAGGTCAGTGTGATGCCCTCAAACATATTAATTCTGTATATTCGTGACACCCATACTCTGACTAACTTATCTATCCATCTAGGCATTCACTCACTCATTAGCCCTCGCCCACTCCTGCCCCACCCATCCACTCAATCTTATTCACAAACTTACCTTCTCACTCGCGGAGTTTCTCAGTCACACACACACACACACACACACACACACACACACA
>JAWQUT010000070.1:1624571-1674835 GCA_033807755.1 Ellobium chinense
CAACCAATCTTTCCATCCAGTCTACCTTTATATTTAATTACATTTATCAACATTTATCTTCACGCCGGAAAGAAAATGCAGTCAGGTTATAAAGTGATACTACATATAATGATTATTAGTTACATAAGTCAGTTCATGCCAGTTTAGTTCTCTCTTTCTTCATAGTATATTTAAAATTGGTTCTCTCTCACCTTCCTCCTTTCTCCTCTTCTTCCTCCTCTTCCTCATCCTCTTCGTCCTCTTCTTCCTCTTCCTCTTCCCCATACAGTCCCGTGCTGATATTCTCCACAATCTACTCTCCTCTTCCTCTCCAGACTGATTTTATTCATGACAGACATTATCTTTGGCAGTGCCGAAGGCTAAGGTCAGCCGATTAACACTTGACTGATTCAACTAACAGACCTGGCAATCTTGGATTTGGAGCCATTGATTTTTGTATTGCTGACATTGGCGGTTGTGGTAGAAGTGATTCTGGTTGTACTGATGGCTGCTGTTATCCTTACAGTGGTTGTTTTTAATGTTGATACTGGCAGTGTAATGGTGGTTACAGTTGTAATGTATGTATACTGTACATGTATATATGTATATTACACATCCATGTAGCGGTGATTAGTTGCAGCTGGCGGTGATGCTGTCGATACTGCTGGAGTGCTGATTATTTTGTAGACATCGTGTTTAGGGAGGTGGTAATTACAGACATGAAATGACAATTATGTCATTAATGATGATGATGATGATGATGATGATGTACATGTACCCATCTGTAGGAGCATAAATTGTGTATAACGTACTTCATCTGTATCTACATGATATGTGCAAGTAAGAATATTCCTACCTATATTTTTACTTACCTATTTATATAGGTGGGTATAACGGATTGATGTATGATGTCACATAATACCTAAATGATGCATCAGAATCAAAACTTCTTTGAGGATAACCTCGACGTCCTGACACAGTTATAATGATATACTGCAAACAAAACCTCTCAAGACTACACAAGATATGATCTCGTCTTTATAAACCACTACAAAACACACTGTCTCTGCTACAACAAACAATGGTTCGATATATTATTATTGCAGAACAACATAAAGAGAAGACACATTTTCCAAATACAAACGGCTGAAAAAAAAAAGTGCATTCAACAGTGCCAAGTCAGTGATAGACTTTACAGCTGTGATTTTCATGTTCACTGTCTCAAGCCTAAAGGCTATTCTCAGATCGCCATAGTAAAATCAATGCCATTTTCATCCATTACTAAGATTTATATTGTGCTTGGCCTTTGAAGTTATCTACTACATTTATTTCGCGACGGCCATGAGAAGGAATCCACGACAGTGGGTGCTAGCTGGGTCACAGTGGACAAAAGAAAAGGAAAGGTAGGAACAATGGGGAGAATAAGTCAAGACAAGCGGTTTGACCACGATCGCAGCGCAGGCAGTGGTTGGGGAATCCGTGGCTGAAATGGTACTGGTGTAGTAGAAGATGTAATATGTAGTGAGTCCTTACTGGTTTCTTAAAACTGTTTAGATTATTTACTTCACGGATCTTTTACTGGTAGTTTATTCCAGGCAGAAGGTTCTGACGTAAACGTTCTTTCGCAAAATAGTGTTTCAGTTTGCTTGTGTCACTACTAGACAACAAGAATCTTCAGAATATAATGATCTAGACGAGTTATGCTCATTTACTAGGTCTGATATCTATGCAGGCGACATATCAGTCATTGTCATGGTTGTTGTTTTACATATGTATTCGATTCTGGCATTGGCTTGTAGCCAGGAAAATAAGCTTAATTTGGGCTCATTATGCTTTCCCTTATTTTTTCCAAAGATTACAATGAGCTGAACTATCTTGTACTTTGTGTAATTTATCTGGCATGCAGTCAGTGACACAAGCCAGAAGAAAAGTGCAGTAGTCTAGGCAAAAAAATGTTGATGATATTACTTGACTTGTTATAATATCCCAAGTTTACATGCTAAACCACACCTGCCTCATTGTTTTATTTTCAACAACAGATTGGGAGATCACCATTTCTCAAAACCCAAAAAGTGGCTTAGGCAAATGTGGCATGAGCTTGGTATCAGCAAGCTTAAAAATAAATTGTTATCGTTTCAATAAGCTATTGAAGTATCGAATACAGCAAATAATTAAGGAAGTGCGATAATCGATAGTTTACCCACATCAATGGTAATGATAAGATCTGAAGAAATTCGCAAAGGAGCTGACAATGTGACAATATATTCGTGATATGCTGAATGAAATGTCTCAGTCACATTGCTCTTTGAATTATAAAAGAATTTTCGCTAAGACTTTACTGAGAAAAGTGGTTCGACACTGGTTGAGAATTCTGCAGAACATCGAGGTTTAAACTGAATTTTTTAAATTAATGAACCTGTCCGGTTCACACTGTCTCATTGTGGTGGTTGTTACTAGATCTTTTAGATTATCAGTGTGGCTAAGTAACAAATTTGTAGAGACTGGGTCAAGACTACATGATTTATGTGGAGAATTAAAAATAACTTCCTTAAAGAGCTCCTTAGACAGCCCCTGAAACTCAGGGGAATAAAGATAATCAATCATTTTTAATTCAGCTATCTCATCTGTATTTATACAATCCTTCTAAGGGCGAACTTTTGTCAACGGAAAATTTATAGGGTGTAGCTGGCGTTTCATCTCTGTTGGTCTGTGGTAACATCACTGCTCCACTCTTGCCATATTGATTGTGTAATACAGGACAGTTCCCACGATCAACCATATTTATTCAGTTTTATCCGTACAAAATGTTCTCTTCAATTTTAAAAAAAAAAATTAACGTTAATATTTTTCTGCTTGTTATTTTTTAGTGTGGATGACAGATTCGTTCTGCGCGTAGATATTTCTGTTACGCAACATCTATCTGTAAGAACATCTAAGGAGCTGAGGCACGATAAATATAGTGTGTGCAAACCATAAAAATTTGATAGTTTAGCAACCTTTTGACAAAACCACTTGACTTAATTAGGGGATCACATTTCCTTTCAATAAACACAGCAGTCTGTTTTTGGCTTATTTGCATAACAGGATAAACACATCAGCTCGCCTAGCCTTACAGTATCAAGCATTTCCTTGGGGTTTTTTTCTATTACGCATTCTCTTTGTTGTCTTTTTTCCTAAATATAACATACTCCTTATTCTTAGAGATACTTTCTATTTTCCGCACCAAGTTGGTTCATACAATTATTTTCACAATTACAATACGTTTATTTTCAGGTTGTTCCTAACAACGCATGGAAATCTTAACATAACCTGAATTATTAAATCTGACATTACACAACATGAAGGTTGCACAGATTAGATAGATAGATAGATAGATAGATAGATAGATAGATAGATAGATAGATAGATAGCAGCAACGATCACCACAGGAACTAAAAACTACACGCTCTGGCTTGCTTCCTCTGTTAGGCCTTCCCTCTGGTAGTAAACACTTGTAATGCAACTCAAAAGCTCTTACGTAGTTTATCATTCTAGAATAACGCTCATACGAGGGAAGGAATTTGCTGGTGTTTAAACAAATAAACAGCAAGGCGCGAATAATACTTCAATTCACTGATATTTATTTAGCAAAAATGAAAGTGAAGTTAAGTTGATAGCTCTTGACAAAACTTACGAAACGATTGTACGAGTATCTCGTTAAAACGATGAAACAAGGGCACTTTTATTCACAGAATTTCCAAACAGAAGGAAGAACATAGGATGATTTAGGTATGGGCAAAGGGGGCATTAGTTTGATGGTGTTTACACATTAAAGCTCTACTCTCACTTCAAACAGGAACTGAAAGTAAAAGTATTGACAAATGTGTCACTCGACGAGAGGCTGTGAAGATATTTCATTCAAATGATATTGTCCATTAAGAAATGGCTAATGGAGAACAGCGACATCGACATTTTCAAGTCAACATCATGGAAGGCTATTAAAAGGGGCCAGCATTACTTTCCACAAGTCTACGAGCAGGAAGGACATGCTTCATCAAAAGCCACATTCATGCTCCACAAAAAGTAAAATATATTTTTGCGGGTTCAGAGAACGAGCAGCAAAGGTTACGACATGATATATCTGGATGAGACATGGGTCAACGCTAGCCATACTTTTGATAAAGAGGCAGTCAATAGGTGATGCCGACAGTGAACATCAAGGACTCACTCAAAATGTTGAGCTCATTCTTAATAAAATCGACCGACAACAGAGGCTGTCGCGCGGGGATTAACGCAGAAAACTTCAGAGAATTAATTAGACAAGACTTCATGCATTGCTTTGGACAATACGATCTATCACAAGGTTGTTGTCCATAAAGATAAAATTCCAATTTCATTCACTACATGGACGGCAAGAAAATAAAGATATTGTCAATTTAGGTTAAACTTTTAGGTTTATGAATCACTGAAGCCAGAATTGTTAGCTCTTGTGAAGAACAACAAGAAGTTCAAAACATTATTAAATTGGTATCGTAATCATGCAACACGGACACACGTGTCTAAGACTGCCACTTTACATTTACACCTTTATTTCATTACGCAAGCATATAAAATGGTGGCATGAGACAACACAATTGCCCAAATATTTGAGGTTAAAATGGCATACACTGCAATCAGAAACAGCTACTCGTACTTCTAAGTTAAAATATAATTTTTAAGGAATTAATCATCATTAATGAAGAAGACGGTTATAAATTTACTGGGCTCATCTGATTCTAAATATGGTATACATGTGACTGTTAAAAAATATATATGTTTGCGAGCCCTATGATATATGATAATTACACGCCTCTGGATTTGTGTAACCTTGGAAATTTTTGTGACGCTTTAAAATCTCATCTTTCCGACATCAAACTGGAAACCCAGTCAGTTTTTATTAAGCAGGCAAGGAAAATGACAAACACGGCTTAGATTATGTTCTTGAAATATCAATCATATAAGGAGATTTACATACACATCTCGTAAGCAAATTTCCATAAAATTCTATCAGACGGCCATTTAGATATCCTATATCAAATAGGGACAAGGTTTCCCAATGGACTATAAATATCAGAGGCGCGTCGGGCGTGTTTGTCCAAAACCAATCGTAAATGTTTCTTATAGACTGTCACTAGTTTATCACTAGACTGCCTTTTGCAGTGACAAGTAATGATGCAATATATTAGTCACAACTAAAACAGTAGCAGCACCAGCAACAGAAGTTGCTAGAAATGTATGTGGTAATAGCGTAGCAGAAGACTTTAAATTAGTACAAAATTACACAGATGCTATTACATTTTAGGTGTAATTTCATGTCGGTGGCTCTTCTAGTTAAGCAGAAAAACAAAACACTTCCACAAAGGCTCAGTAATAATTATATGGATGGATTTTTATCTGCAAAGGTGCCGCTCAGTCCTTATGGATAGTTAAAATCCTAATAACAGACCTGCTCATCATCTTCAGACGACTTTATGTCTTGTTTGACCATTAGCATCATGTTTGCGGCCTAATTCATATTCAAGACCTCCTTGACACAACTGCCTATAGGAAAGCTCAGCGCTAAGTGGCTGTATTAACCCAGTATATCGATTCCTCTGGTGAAGGACCGGCGAGTCAGTGCCCAGGACCTACATTTTATATTCACTCTCTGGCAGCAGCTGGTAGATTAGACCTTGCGTATCTCTCAGCTGCTATTAACAAGGTTCAAACTCATATATGCTTTACGTAATTGCCCTATGTTCAGATCTGTGATCTCTCCATCTGTATACAGGACTGTGAACTTTGGCACCATACTGAAAAGAGTCCCAGTTTCAGTATTATGTTTTAAAATCACATTCCTCGTCTTTTGCCAGACCTTTCTGTCTTTTTAACTGAATATCTTCCTTTCTTTCTGTCGTGATTTGTTCCCGTTTGTCACTACAGGACTCTTGGAAAGCCAGCAGACCAAGATCACTGGGAAACAAAGGAGTTCGCCATTTGAGCGACCACGATGATGGGACTGATGACTTAAATGAGAGCATATATTAAAACACAACATTATGTAAAGTAGGACAAGCTTATAATAATATAGTGGGATGACGGCAGTATAAAAGTCAGTGAATGGTCAATATAACAGTGATAAAAAATACTTGGCACTAGAAAATGCAGGACCAACCAACTGAGGAAATAGACGATGGTGAGGTCAAGATAAGAAGGATGTTCTAGCTCGGCGATTGCATACAGGAGGAACCTGCACTTTGTTGTAAAAGTTCAACGAGACCGATGGTATAGGTAATACTATGCTGATTTCTTCAGAACTACAAGGTTTGATCCAAAAATATCTGGAGTGCCCCTATGAAATCTCATAGACTTAGACAGTGTTACATTCCTTATTACCTTCAAAGTAGCCCACTTGCGAGTCAGCAGTCCTTTGCCAAGCTAGGGAGATCCCCAGAATTGTTTGTGTCACTCTGTCAAATATTATCTGCATTTCGTCCAATATATCTTCTGTAATCTCAAATTTCATTTCCTTCATTTTCATATTTGGTAAGTAGAAGAAATCACACGGAGCATACTTCGGTAAAAAAGGGGAATAACGGAATAACGGCCATGTTGTTTTGGATTCAATAACTGCTAAACTCGGAGGGCATAGTGCGCTGGTGCAATGTCAGGGTGCAGCACTGAGCTGTCATTGCACCATTCTGACGTTACTTCCATCTTACAACTCGCGCAACCGCTTCAGACCTACAGTCATAATCAGCATTGACGGTTTGTCCTGCATACAGCTTCATACGATTTCTTCCATTTCTCAAGGATGACAATTCACCTTTAAAAAAATGCAGATTTGAGATGAAATCGAAAAGTGTATGGATATATTTGTCGCTTATGGTACTTGGCAAACCTACACATAAAGTTTTCCAGGGGTGTCTCAAGGCAAGACAGCTACACTGTGGTCATTGTGTGATACCCAGTTAGACTACGTGAATCTCCAAGGGATTGTGGAATGTAACACTTAGTAAGTCTATGAGCACAGTCCAGAGGAAGTTTGGATAGCATCTCTTATCTCCTTGCTCCTTTCTTGACATGCACTCTGTGAGTAACAGAGGAGCCGACCGGTACTGCACTGATTTCTGTGGAAGTAGAAATTCCCCATTTTTTTAGTGTGGCATTGAGGTGTTCAGAACAAGAGAGTAGCGCTTCGTGGATCAGGAACAGAGAATCCAGAGTTAGGGTTTCTGATTGGCTATACTGGGGCTCCTCAGCTACCTCTGAAAATGTATTTCTATGCATGTGATCGAGGGGAACCTCGATCAATGTCTGTCCGTCATGTACTATTTCCTTGTACAGGAGCTGTGCAGGCAGAGTATGGTACCTTCCTTCAAAACGGGATGCACATTCAATGAAGTGACTTTGAAGCATGTAAATATCCTTGATCCTATCTATCGTGTACTTAAATCAGAAATGGCAATCTGAGAGTAATTTTTAAGGAAGACCTATTTGGGTTTAAGTCTGATGTTCACAAATGTTATCAGCTATATGCAGTAATGATGTGTCATGAATGTCTGCTTTACTGTAACACGAGGTTATAAGGATACTTATTATTGTGTATTTATGCTGTCATGTTACTGCGATGTCGAGTATACTGTCCACGTCGCTTATCAAGTACATGATTATAAAGTCACTGTTTTTGAAAGTGAAAGTGGAGTACTTGTGCAACCACCATGTGGAAGCTTAAATCGCTAAACATACAGCAGATTACCCCCAGTACCGATCTTTGCAAAAATCTTTATTCTTCCTCCCCTTGTGCGTTCAGTTTCTTTTTTCCTTTTATCTCTATCTCTCTGTAGAAAGGCCTGTCCGTCATTCCCCTCCCTCCCTCGTAGGTAGTCTAATTGCATGTCTTCCCTTCCATTCGTCCGCTCTACTACCCTCTTTTTTTCCATTTCTTAACCTCTTCCCTTCTCTCCCTCTCTCTTTCTCTCTCTCTCTCTCTCTCTCTCTCTCTCTCTCTCTCTCTCTCTCTCTCTCTTGCCCTCCCTTCCATCCCCTTTTCCCATTCTTACAATCTTCCAAACTCATCAATTTCCCGTGTCAATCTAATCAAAAACCTCGTCTCCTTAATTCACACATTCAATCCCCTGGGGTAACAACACCAATTAAGTATGCCTTCATTTACTCCTAACTCGTCACCGCTAGGATCTACTGTAAGCCTGCTGTCAATCTCGTCAATGTAATTAGAGTTTCGTTTTTTGTTTGTCTAGGAAAAAAAATATTTAGCAGCAATGTAGAGAAAATTTTGTAGCACCTAATATTTTATAATGTTTATAAGAAATCGAGTCTGATTGTGACGGTGAAAGAAGTCTAGTTTCATACTTATATTACCCATTATACTATAGACAAGTGGCGTCATATCCACGAACTTCACAGCCAAGCACTTCCCCTCGTGATGCTAAGTATGGCGTATTGGGCGGTCAGTTTGATTCGATCTGACAAACAATAACAATATGTTTATTAAACTCAGACAAACATGGCTGCAAAGGAACAAGTAGCCAGGAGAACTTATTTTCTTTGTGAAGACAAGATTCAAGATTGTTTATTTAGGCAAAAGCCAACCACATAACAATAAATTCAACAATTCAGAAAGAGTAAGAAAGGAAAAAGGAAAAGAAAAATGAAAAAAAGTGCATAACTGACACATTTACTAACTGGCATCTCTCTCTCTCTCTCTCTCTCTCTCTATNCACACACATAGACAATCCTTCTGGCCCTCTCTCTCTCTCGCTTTCTCACTCACACTCACTCACTCTCCCTTTCTGATTTTAACAGTATGAGCTGCAATTTCAAAAGATTCCATTAAACCATCGCATGTTCACACCACCCCACCCCCTCCCCGCACCCCCATTCTTCTGAATAATATTCTACTGCCTTTTGTTCCACTACAGCAGTAAGAGTGCCAGAAGGGAATTCTTCATGTCTGACATTGCGTAAACAATGCATAGATGGACAACAATGTAGGAAAGACAAAATAGTTTTCTGACTACAGTATACGGCTAACATGCAAATTATCTTCAGCTACGTGGGTAGCATAATAATAGTCTATGTCCGCCAAGATGGCTAGTCCCCAATAGGATTTCTATAACACAATTATACCAATCCCATTCTCCTTCCCCTTCCGCTCCCACTCCCCCTCCTCCCCCCCCCCCCCCCCCCNCCCCCCCCCCCCCCGACCCGGGTGACAGATATTTATATTACTATATCACGCAAATCGTGCCTGCGTTGACATAGGTGATATGGCACTTTCATAAGGATAACTATAGAGCTGGGAAATTAAGCAGGAGGATAGGTGAGTATCAAGCGTTTCTCCGCTCTAAACTGAAAGGGAAAAATGAAACAAACCAATAGGAATGTACATAGATGAGACTGTGAGGTAGGAGGCGATAAGAAACTAAAGAAAATCAGGATGAAGATCTAGGAGAAAATGGACGTGGCTCATCCTACCGAAACACTGGCTTGTACCAACCACTCCACAGGAGCCATGGAGTGCTGATTAAACTATGAATAATGTTAGATTATTCAAAACACTGTACAATGCCATAACGTTTGAACATTGAAACATAGTTTGGGCAGAAGTGTCATCTGTAGCTCTTGGGTTGTGATCCAGTGTCAGAGCAAAACGTTACATATCTGAACATCTGGATTAAAGTGGGACAGCTTCGGACATTGAGCATGCGCAGCAAATTTCTTTCACACATAGGATCTACAGTTAAAACCCGTTTTGTATTAGCTGAATACTCATATAAAAACACACATCTTTTCTTCATACCACTACTAATTTCCCGCTATTTGTCCCCCCTTTTCCTTGGCCTTTCCCTTGTCCCCCAGCCATAGTTGATTGGGAGAATGAGAGTGGAGAACAGAGGGGAAGTGAGGATCGATCCTTAACAGGAGGAGAACGCGTTAAAAGCGTCGTCTCTCACTTTCAAATCTGTTGCAGCTGGGCCATGATAATCACAAATGACAGTATGGTGGTCGGAAACCTATATAACTACGTATCTGTCAGAAGCGTCGCGTCTATCTTCACTGCCGTTCGTCCACTGGGAATTCACTTTGACACAGTGCTCTCTCACATAGGCAGCAGGTCATTAGGATCGAGCTGTAGAAGAGTGAAATTCTCATAGGAGAAGAGATCAATTATTAATCAGATTCATTTTGCAAAGCCTGTATGGGCGTCGTCAGCATTGAAATTCGTACCAGAGTTGCGATGCTGTATGAGTTGGGAGACCGGAGATAGTGGTTTAGAATCACTGGGAGTGGAATCGACGCTCATCTTATGTCCCTCTTGTTGTTATTGTTTTTCTTCTTGTTGCTACTCCTTTGCATTTGTTTTCTTTCTGTCTTCGGCTGTGAGACGGTAATTTTTAAAATGGTGATGTGTGAAATCCGTAAAATATATTTTCTACTCTAAGGTGTAGTGAAAGGATGAAATGGAAAGTGACGAGATGGTTGGGAATATTTATGCTGGCACTCAACGGTCTTGTCATCCAGCTATCATATTCATGCTTACTTATAAAGTCGTAGAAACAGACCAGAGAGACTGCTCAGTGTTCTCACTTTCTTCCTCTTTTCTTGACGAATCTGTCTCTCTCTCTCTCTCGCTCTCTCTCGCTCTCTCTCGCTCTCTTTCGCGCTCTCTCTTTCTCTCTTTCTCTCGGGTCTCTCTCGCTCTCTCTATCTCTCTCCTTCTCCTGCTCCTTCACTCCTCCCCTTCTCTCTCTTTCTCACTCAACCACTCACTCTCCATTTTCTCTCACTCTCCTTCCTGTCTCCCCTCTTTCCCGCTAACTTCCCTCCCACGCCTTTATGCAATTTTCTGTCGCAAGAATCTCCATTTCATCAAATCGAATAATATAATGCGTGTGGGGGGCGACCAGCTTTTCTGTTCTTCCGTCATGTCTGAGGGATCTCATGATATTAGGAAAGTAGCACTACATGAAAATAGGACCCAGCCAGCTTAATGTCACATGATGTCACGTCATTTGAAGTCAATGACTGGTCATTAGGTTCCATACAGGATAGCTGTGACTTCATGACTTCAACATACCATTAATTTTGAGAAGTGTCCAATATGAGACCAAGAGATTAAGTAGTTTCAAAACGACAGACTTTGCATCATATTATATAATACTGCATGATCCACAATAATGCAGCTACTGGACTCACAATAACCAAAGTATGAAGGGAGATGAAATAGAAGAGGGTAGAGACGAGAAAATAAAGAGAATACCTGTTTTAACAAAGTCTTTAAGGACTCTCTTCACTAATAAATATGCAAGCTTCCCGTCTTCTGATTACTACGTTTTCCTTCACAGTGGTAGGCAGACTACGAGGTCGGATATTAAGAGGGGCCGAATCGATATAGTATTATATATCTTGTGGCTGCCGAAAGTGACTGATAATGTTGCAGTGTTTTAACTGTTGTGAGGAATTTGTTTCACTGTATTCAATCAAATCCTGATTATCTGAAAGAGGGACAATTTTAATAACCATACTATTCATATAGGTCTTTGACACCTATAGTTTTTTCTTCTGTTGGCCCTATTAACATTTTGTGTTATTCTACATACACCACTGTGATTTGGGGAAATTTCTTCCATGCAGGTTAAAGTACCTCTTTTGCCCGATCTTTTAACGGGAAGAAAAAGGGGGGTCAAAGCCCAAAATTTTTTCACAAATGTTTTTCGAAAAAGATCACCTCAAATTCTGATTTGGTCCCAAATTTTTCATTTCGCTGGTTTTGACCGCGTGCGAATACATAGGCCTACACATTTTATTTTTTTCATCTAGAAGGCTCAATTTGTACCTGAACTTTAAAATTGGATGCTTTACTTAGATCACAGGTCATTTTACATACTTCTGCACCCTAACACTGTCTGGCAGGGCCCCCCAAAAATTGGGATTTTATATATTAGCGGATTAATTGGGTTGTACACAATGAGTGATTTGCCCTTCTAATAGGTGTCACAAACCTATAAGAATGAGATGAAGGTGTGTAGGCTACTAGATCTGGACATGAAGTTGTTATAATGAAATGGAGAAGGACGTGCATTACTGGGAGGAAGCAAAGTGACCATGACAAGAAGGTTAAGAAGGAAGAGTAACCTGACATGAGATTGAAACAGGAAGTTTACAGAGCTTCTATGCACACCTCCAACAAATGCCTAACAAATCTCACAACCTGTGTGAATGCCCTGTTGCAATGTCGTCGAATTGGCTACAACTCCACAAATAGTCTGTGTTGATGAAAAGTTAGATATATATATGACCTTTATACATCAATTCGGACAAAATGTCTGAGTGAAAATACGCGATTACCATGTTTTGGTGCAGCATCATATTTTTTATATCTCGAAATTTTTTTTCATGCTACCATGATATGTTAATAGTTTAGATTTAGGTTACGATTAAACCTATAAGTTTAGCAGCCACCGCGTCTATCATAGCCACCTAGATAGTACATTCTTTGGGGCTCCTTGAATAAAATCCTTAATCATGACTAAACAGCTAGCCTAATATCTCCAAAGAGCACGCGGGTTTAACTCCAAGTCTTTTATCTCATAAATGGTTGTTTGTACAGTGTGTTAGAGCGGTAGCTTTATTCTGACATTGCAGAGGCCCATACCGCCCAGCCCTGGACTACTGCCCACACCGAGCCTCGACATATCCAGTGAGAAATGGGCCTTGTAATTACCGGTGAAAGAAAATCTTTGATTTCCTGTTGTTTTCGATTTTGTGGTTTTTCTCTGGTCCTGAACTGAAAGACCGGTTCCTGTAGTTGGTCAATGGCCTTTCAGGAAACCAACGGGATTAGAAAACTTGAGGACGGGGAGGAGAAAGAGAAGTCTACATGGGGGTCAGCATGGTGAAGTTACGAGAGTGGATTAAACGTTGCGGCTTCAGCTAGAAGGCAGAATAGGCAGTATATATTTTACACATTATATTTCAGTGTTCAGCACAGACTCCCTTGACTTCAATGGCTTTCAATCCATCGTTGTTCTAGCTTTGAAAACATACATAATTTGAACTTCTATACAAGTTTCTCCCTCCCGCATTAAATCGTACGTACACACACACACACACACACACACACACACACACACACACACACACACACACATCCAAGTGCAGGGCATATCGCCATGTTCATTACACATTCGCCTATGTCATTTTAAATTATTTGTTTATATTTCTATGATCTTCCATATTAATATATCTTTTTTCCATCTACAATACATGTTGATTTTTGACTCCTTATTAGACTATATCCCATATTTTACAAGCTAAACCACATCAGCTTTATTGTTTTGCTTTGAGCAGCATGCTGAGAGCGCTAAATTCCTGAGAACCTCGAAAATATCACTTAGGCGAATGTGGAATGAGTAACGATACTGGTTCATTGGAAATTTACAGAAATCTTTGGCACTGACTAGCATGGTCCAGCAGCGAACAGCGTATTTAGTGTTTTAAAGTTCATAGCTTCTGCACACAGAAATGGAGGCTTGTCATGTAGATGTATCAACAGGAAGAAGCAATGATTCCGGTGCATAAAGTAAATGTTGGAAAGACAGACTGTACAATCTTATGGTGCGCAACTTTCAATTCATTCCTTCACTTTAAGAAACAACGATCTCAAACAGACAGCAGATACTTTTACTTTAAACTGCTTATTTTATTGCAGGGCGCAACGAGCAATGTCTTATATAATTATAGTTTTTTCCCACGATGATAAAGGTTTTCTCCTGTGGGTATGAGGCGTTAATTCTAGAAATAATCTGAAATAATATTACAGGACTGCTGATTAAACATTACTATTTGCAGTCCTTGTTCCTTTTCATAGAGTAACATATTATATCATCGATAATGTCCAAATAACGACAATGTTTAATCAGAAAGAACAGCATGTGTTTCTACCTTTAAGAATACTGTTCCCTAAACACGGTTTGTCCAAGTAATAAGTCTTTTAAAATGTTTGAAAAGAATCTCTTTTCCCGGGAAGTAAGTTTAGCTAGTGAGGCTCAACTCGCGAAATTCGAAAAATCAAAATTTAGATCCTCGGGGAAAAAAAAAGACTTAAAATAAAGTAACACAAAACACAACACTACCGAAAAATAATTCGTGTGTGTGTGTGTGTGAGAGAGAGAGAGAGAGAGAGAGAAAGAGAAAGAGAAAGAGAGAGAGAGAGAGAGAGAGAACCGCAAAAGTGCGAGAGTTTTCCAAAAACCTTCTGACCCGGTTCAAAAGGTCTAAGGCGTTCAATTCTTCTATGTATTTTCCTATACATGATTTCTTTCCACACATCTACACACCTACCCACCCATCCATCCAGCAACGCATGCATGCACTAACACACACACACACACACACACACACACACACACACACACACACACACACACACACACACACACACACACACACACACACACACACGCATACAGTTGGCAGCGAGAGTCACACGCAAACATTTCTTACATCAATAGTGTGACAGGCTCTTTCCACATTCGCCCATTAATCAATATGGTTGTCTTCGTGGGATGTATACAGGTACTAGCAGAACCCACGCACTCTGGCCACAACATTCATTTACTTAGTCTGCCTGTTTACACTTCTACATTCAAACAACATAACATAGTATTTGTCTATTGCCATCGACATTAGCCTACAGAACACAACGAATGCGAGAGAAAAAGAAATGACAAGCGCGGATTGCGCTGCTTCACGTTGATAACTGGAAGGAAAATAAAATCAATGGCTAGGAACTATGAAGCACGTTCTAAACTTGCAAATTAATAGAGTGTCAAACTGCAGACTGAAAATTTGCACAAAAACCAGTTTCAAATCTTTAAAAAATAGCATACATGAACTGCACATTGCACATTCTCGTCAGGATACTTGACGCAGTGGATTCAGTCGGTGCGTTGAGGTTGCAGGAGCAAATTATAAAAACCTCTTTGAGCCATTTGATATTCTCCACGAGCTACAGGAACGTTCCGAGTTGGCCAAGACTAGTCCTCAAGTCTGGCGCATTCACTATACTAACAGATTTTGCACAGATTTGATTTATATAAATTTGGCCTGTTTTAGATCACAGGCTGCACAAATGCAGTCTTCTGAAGACACAAGGAAACACTGCCAGCAGCAAATGTGTGTGTGTGTGTGTGTGTGTGTGTGTGTGTGTGTGTGTGTGTGTGTGTGTGTGTGTGTGTGTGTGTGTCTGTCTGTCTGTCTGTCTGTCTGTCTGTCTGTCTGTCTGTCTGTCTGTCTGTCTGTCTGTCTGTCTGTTTTAATTCAGGACTGAATTTCACCACTTTCGCAGTGCGGTTTCAGGTCATAATTCCTACACAATCTGTCTAAAGGACATATTTATGTATCTTGTTGTTATTGGCTCTCAACAGTTTTGGATATTGGACCAATTAGGCTCACGTAACCTTCCGGTTTTCTCCCCAGCTCTTCTAGATTTAAAAAAAACGCTGCGTTAAAAAACATAAAGCACCGTTGGTATCATTTTCTTACATATATGTTTACATCACACAGATCTGCGATGAACTTGTTAACCTTATGAGGATTTGTGTCAATTCCCGCAGTCTGACCGAAATATCAAAGATCATGATCACCATCATAGGGGTCGTGTTCTCCTCATCGTCATTATACACAGTACTCCAGCCCTTCAGGTTTCAATTCCCATTCCGGTTCCGCAAATTGTATTGAATTTTTTCTAGCTTTACTACCATTTCCTGCAAGCATCTTTAGCGGTCTTCCTACTGACGCTTTTCGCTGCTCCTGCCGGTGTATGTCTTCTGATACTACTATAACTGTTGCTGTGGTTGTTTTTATTCCTAGTATTGTTACTGCTGCCGTATCATCGTTGTCGATATTGCCAAAATTGACGTTGTCGTTGGGGATGTATTTCTTTATGGTGATGGCATGGTTGTGGTTGTTGAAGTTCGTGATGTTGTTTATATTAGTTGTAAGAAAGTCTCTCTCAAGGACATGGCAAAAGATACTGAGCCTTTATTCTGAGCCATTCATTCTGATAAATGCTCTCAGGTTGCTGAGACCTACATAGGGAGACCCAATCACAGTTGGTGACACCGAGAAATGTTCCGACAAGAAAAATGACCCTCCTTTTTTTTCTCCCCNAAAAAAAAAACATAAAAAATATTCTTCTAATATTTCTTCTAGTATGAAATTTGAGCAGTTTCTCTGGCATTTTTACGGTGTAAATTTATTCAATTCGCCTGATATTATCAACATTCGTAAAAGATGTGATCGCGAAAATATTTTCAAACGCATTTAAATATAATACACACAACTTTTAGAAAAAAATTCACTTTTTATTTATCAACATGGCCGAAGCTTCACGACAAACGACTCAACGATGTAACCTTATTGTTCTGTTATATATGGCTTTGATGCTCATAAAACAAGCTCTTTTAACAATCCCTTCCTTCTCTAGTCCCTATCAGTGTTGAACGAACTTCGAACTTTCGGATCCCTTTTCCTACAAAGAACAGCTTTTATAGATTCCCAAACTCACTTCACTAGGGCTTTATGAAGTGATCCTCGTCGATCTAGTGTTTGTAAAGTTCTGGTATTCCCCACTGTCGATTCATGTTGTTTGACCCGGATATTTCGCACGCTTAATCTACAATACAAATTATTCTTGTAATAATAAATGGAGCATTGTTAATTACATTCTTGAAAATTCTTTTGAGTCTTGGATGTTACTCTTAAGACCGACTAAGTACGATTCAGATCATGACAGTTCCATGCTTGGTACACCATGTATGGTTTCGAATCTATTCAAAGAACAGAGCAGGAATCGCTAGTTTGGACTATAGTAGCCATAGGGAAAACATTGCAAAATCTAGGGAGTACATTAGAGGTGCAAGAGACGATTTGAAGAATACTACGGTTTACTGATTGACTTAACCAGGGTGTGTCTCAAAGGGTACGCCGGATTCCGTAACGGCGACATGGGGTACTCCGACCAAGGCAAGTTAAGAACTCATCGTCTGGAGTATTGGAAGAAGCTGGACTGAAAGGTCTACATAAGGGAGAGTATATAAATATTGTTCTCATCACACGTACGATGATCGACTGTTTCGCATGATCACTAAATGATGTAAACGAGCAGACGGTAAGGGTTCAATGAGACCATTACTATATGACTGTTCAAGATCTTTATGGACCACTTTCACGAGAATATAATAAAATTTGGGCTGGTCATTAAAAATCTCTTGGAACAAATTATGGTTTTTTTGGCTCCTCTTGATTTGGCTTAATCGTCTTCCATTGTATTCCCAAATGACAACATGTTAGTAAGGCAGGAAAATAAGCTCTGAATCAAGATATATCGACTTTAAGATACAACGTATTGCAGCTCTAAAATCGTTGACTTATAGTCACATTCAAATCTCGGTGCATGTTTGTTTGTAAAATGAATGTATTTATTGCTAGATCTAGTTGTAGGATGGGGAGGGGGTGAGGTATAAAAATCACAAATAAAAATTCAGATGTCGGATCCGCTGTCAATAATCAGAGAACTCATTTGCTTACGTTTGCCTTTTCAGTCTTCACTGTATCACTACCACTGCAAACAAATTACAGAACACAACAAACGGAATAAAAATTTCCAACTTTTCATCTCCTCTTACACCTTACGTGAATACATTATTCTTCCCTCTACTCCGTCTCTGTTTTCTCTCCTCCTCCATCTGCAAGTTGAGTTCATCTTCTCGCTCCCCCACAATTCAACAGGCTCCCGTGTCGCCCGGAAGTCATTCGCTTTGAATACTGTTACCCCGCACGAGGGTCAATTATCGATCAATCTGAGGACAATAGCCGTGATCGAAGTAACCTTTAATTGACATTTTATGCACATGAAACTGTTGGCCCCGGGGTGCGGAGGTGAGTCGTGTGGAAATCAATTCTCAACCCCTTGAAGCCTCCATTGAGATCTCTTATGGCTGCTAATTTGTTGTAAAGAAGAAAAGGGCAAAGAACATAAACACGAAATGACAGTCATGCACAATATGGTTAATGGTCCTTATAGTACTTAAAGTCGGAGGAGGGAGAGAGGCAGGAAAGAATGGAATGAAAGCTTTCTCAGCACATGGGAAAAATCGTTTTCTTTTTTTTTTTTCAAAAATCCCTAAGGCGCTAGACAATCCGGCACATCTTTATTATCAATTAGGAAACTGGCAGACTCGCCAGACCCCTCAGCTCACTTTTATTCAAAAACAATCTGACGTACGCTTTTGGAGTTTACCAGTCACGAGCATTCACTTAGGAAACTGTTATAATATGCACTGCACGCTAGATATGTACTGAGCCATGAATTCCTCATAGATCTTCCACAGCGCTTGAAGTTTAATGACTCACAAAGGTCCCGTCAAGCGGTCCACGACGATTGCCATAGAATCAAGTATTAAGTTCAGTCAGTGCCTGTAATATAATAGTCGATGAAGGCTGTAATGAATTTGACGATAATATAAAAGAGCTCATTTTCTTTCGCTGGTCCTCGCGGCAATGCTGATGAAACCTCGACAGTAGACTGACAGTGATGAGAACCTCTGCACTAGACCGTTACTCTACTGCGCAGGTTTAGCAAAATATTTGGGTCATCTGTTTATTGACAAATAACAATGACTATTTTTAGTCACTTCTTTGGGCCAGAAATGGGGAGAGTTCTTTGATACGGAAAGAACATCCTGGCACATTATAAGACACTGGATTGCCCAACTTTTATTGTTGTTGTTGTTGTTGTTGTTGTTGTTGTTGTTGTTGTTGTTGTTGTTGTTGTTTAAAAAGGTACCTTTCCGATGTACAAAATGAGGAAAACGCAGCAAGGCTATGATTGTTATGTAAGAAAGGCATTCTATAAGCTGTCTTTGGCGACGGCAGTTGCGTATTCTGCGGGCCGTGCAATGGTATAGACAATAAATTAATGACTACAGTATATATCTATATAATAACTGATCTTCCTTTCAAATATTTTATCACATAAAGCTACATCCTCGCTTAATAGTAAAATAAACCGCTTGTCAAGAATGTATTTCCATTAGTTCTGTTTTGAAACTTTTGCATCGTCGTTTCGATTGATTTTACACAAAGAAAAGGGGGGTCAGAATAAGAATTGCAAAGCTTTCATGAAATCTCTCCACCTTAACATTTTCCAGTTTTCCAAGTGCAGATTATTACACCAATACTGATTGAGTGTTACTAAGTTTTCAAGTTTTATGGAAATGTTTTAAGAGGTTCCTGGTGGGGAAATATAAATAGCAGTTACATTTATGTTGGTTAGCAGCTGAATAATATAACATTTCAAAGAACAGTATCATTTTCGTGATCTCAATAAACAGCTGAAATGGGAAGGGTCAAGGATCTTGCTTGTCCTTTTCCATTATTACTCATCCCAGGGCAAAGGTCTCTGTACTTTCCTGCTCTCCCATTCATTACTAATTAGATGCTTGCATCTAAAAACATAGCTCTAGTTCCATATAGATTGAAGCTAAATAGCAAAACTCCATCTCCGTCTTGGTGATGTGTCGTGTTGAACTGATCGCAACGGAAGCGTTTACCATACCATCTAGGCGAGAATGGGGTCAGATATTGCCCAAAAGCGGCAGATGAATGTCCGATCGAAAGTATAATTACAGGTCATTACCCTAGGCAGCTGCGTTGTAGGAAGAGCAGCAGCCAGAGCGACAGCGCTTTGACTGATGTTTGACTGTTTGGAAAAAAAACTTTAAATAGAAAGTAAATGCCCAGCTCCTTAATCGTTTCTAAATGTTTAGGTTATGTGTTTTGTCCTTGTTGTTTTATAGCCAAAGTGAGAATATTGGCAAACAATCTAATGTTTCTTGTAGATTAATCGAGGAGTGACAGTGATGTTCATCACAGCGTTGAATTGTGATCTAAATTTTATTACACTAGTCCCCCCCCCCCCCCCCCCCCCNCCCCCCCCCTTCATAGATTTTGCGATGATTCATCATCGTTGGGGGAGCTTGATTTTTGCTGTTGTTTTATTTAAGACCTGAGTGTTGCAGCCAGTCAAAGTGAGATATATTATGTCCCTCCAATGAACTTATAGGTGAATGAGTCCTTCCAAGGGAAAACATTTATTTGTTGTGAAGAAATCGAAAGTAAAACCTGATCTGTACACAAAAACACGGAGTTAATGGGTGAATAATTGGTAATAGTGAATAAATTTGAAATTTTGTGAGGCATAATTGACTACTTTTGAGCGTGAAATTGCTTTTCAATGGCGGTGATCCCAGATTTTTTTCCTATTGAATAGGGTTGACCCTTTGATACTAACAACTATCTCTGGCCAGACTAATGCTTGGTCATTCATTTTTTAAACAGGATAATAGTTCACACATTAGAGCTTTCATATAACAGTAACGAGATGTAGTCAAAAATCGACTTAATCACATTGTGACTGGCTGGAAGACATAGAGTGGCCTCATCACAGCAAGTCAGTCCTTCGTAATAACCTGAGCGATATGTACAGTATTCCATGTAGGTTAATGCCCGATGCTTCGTATAATACCATCTCATCATGATACGATTGAACTGGGCGTGGTGAGCTCGTACTTTGGATATCTGAGATATACATAACTCATTCCTTCCCTGAGATATGTTATGAATATTTGTACAAAGATGTGTTAGGCGATGTCTTCCTCAGAAACATCCACATACTCGTTTTTTTTTACGGATCTAAGCTTTCCAAAAGGATCCTTCCACACTGAAAAAGCTAATGTTGTCATTCACATCTCGTTATGATGACGTTACTGGATTATTATGATTGTATTTCAATAACGCCTTCGTCCCATTTTATTGTAGTTTAAGTAAAATATCTGAATCGCCATCGTTTGTAAACAGAAACAACAGCTTTGGGAGAAACTGGTAGAGAATAACGATGTGCCTCAATGCTTGCTGGTTGGAGCCATGTTGTCGCGTGCCAGCTGACTCTCGACATCCGGTTCCTAAAGAATTAGCGGGCAGAGAGGTATGTTTCCTTAATGGAAATATTACGTAGATATAATAGGATGTTCTGTCTTCTTTTGTGGACGGCGGAAAGGAACCTAGTAGAAATATTGATTTTTGAGATTTTAAGCCTGTTTCAAAGATGATTGTGTAAATTACCATCCAGTGTGGTACCATCTAGTCTAGTCCAGTTGCCGGCTACAGTGATTTAATTTTAGAATCCAATAGTAAGGTTCTACCCCCTTAGTAGTAGTCAGCTCGGATGTCCTTTTCAAGAATTCATTTGTTCCCACTCTGACGCTGTCGAGCATTGTTTTTTTCTCTCTACGACCATTAATTTTCTTCTATAGTTATCAACTGCTGAAGTATCGTTTCTTGTGACAATTACACCAATCCAATTTTCAACTGACATATTATGTGAAAGGAACTCGAAGGCAAATATGAAAGGCACCATGGCCGTGCTGTTTGTGAGCTGTTCTCACAATCTAAGACCCTCAAATTTGTACGTTCGATTCCCGAGTCGTCGGGAATAGAAAGAAACGTCGCTCCCCCACTCCACTGAGGTGTAAAATGAGTACCTGTTTTCAGAGCTTGGAGGGCCAGGACGATGCATCATGCCGAATAATAATGACTTTTGGTAGAGGGGAGAGGAAGGTTAAGGCCAGACTACACTCAGCAAGGGGATATTTTGTTCCTCAGTTTTATGAAGACTTTAGAGCACATATAAAGTTCAAACTGACTTCAAATAAGCAGACAAAACTCAGAAATTCAACCTCTCTTTCGTTTATTTACAAAAAAAAATTTGAAAAATTATCATCAGATAATGAAATTAATATGACCACTCATTAAAATGATTTCTCCCGGAAAACAAATGCATTGAGAGGATTCAAACTCTGCAGACATATTACATATACTATAACTAATAAATCTGTGCATGCATTTATTCATAGGAGTATAGACAGGGAAGATACATTCAAAATCTTGAAAATTTTACAANGGGGGGGGGGGAGGGTTGGCAGATTTGCTATAACCTACTTGTTTTTATAGAGAAGACAACAGGATTGCAAAGAAATGTAGTATTATGTCTATTCTATATGCTGTAATCAATGTAGGGATGGATAAAGGACATGTTTGGAGTGGAAAAAAATCGATACATTTTGTGAAAATAGACTATTTGTGGGTGTAGTCTGGCCTTAACTCCTACTTTCAACGGAATAGAGTATTACTGACATGGACGCAGTAAGTTTTAAACTTTAAATAGTTTGTAAAGCATTCAGTTCGACAGAAGATACTAAAATGTTTTGGCACATTCGGGAAAACTATTTTTTTCCTAATTTTTCCTGGTTGCAAGCAATGCTAAAAATCTGAGTTTCAAGGCTTTGACCATTGTTTCCAAACTCTGTCTTACCGTGCTGAAGGGCAGACTTAACATTCAAAATTAAGATCACGAACATGATAATGACAACAACTGTTATACTGTGATGATAACTTTGATGGCATAAACGATGAGAATGAAAAGGGAAAAAAACGAGAAGAAGATGAATGGATGATAACTTTAATGTCTGTCACAATATGTTTTGCTTTCAAGACAATCCTCCCATTCTTACCTCGTAACCTACAGATTATTATATTCTTGAAGCAGTCACATTATATCCTGACCGGTCTGGGGACTGTTGTGGACTACTTGTATTATTGGCCAAGCTTACAAACGGTCATTATAATGATAAGCTATATACTTATACCTACATAGCTACCCGGTCTAGTCTGTCTTCTTGGATAATGTTAGAAAATGTTAGATTATACTTCATCTACTGCTAATTGAATCCTGCAGAACAACTGGTCCCAAACAAAATTTTAAAAAAACGAACAAATTTCTTTGTCGTTTTGTCCAAACAAACAAACAAAAAAAACTGAACAGAAAACATTCAAACTTCGAATCGATGATTTTCTCTATTTGTCTCAAACTGAACATAATTTATGTTTATATTCCACTTGGTCTGCAAAAAAAAATATATGTTTGTTCTTTAGGCTACGTCAAACCACTCTGACCGACAGCAAAGGTGTTTATAGCTGGACACTAATTTGGCAAAGCAGATGTCGAGGAATAATGCAGCTACACCGTTCTGGACTGCTGATTTTATTCTCTGTGACATTTACGGTTTACTTTATTAATCAGCACCACGTTTATATCAGTCCAGGATCAGTACCGACATATTTCAGTCCTTAATAGCGGAGAGAGAAAAAGAGAAGAAATATCATCCTCTATTCTCACATCCCAACCATTGTAAGTGGGCGCTGTGATTAGTACATTTTTTTTTTCTTTTTGCCAAGCAGCACTGCTTAGCATGAAATGGTATTTGCTATCGCAGTGTTGTGAAATCATATGCATATTTGAACTTGAGAGTCAACATTGGCGATGCGAATCGTGCATTAATCAACCTATGTACTTTCGTAATGTCAATTTAAAAAAGCCTTTGCCACTCTTAGAAAGGAGAGTGAAGACAAACTTGATCATTCCTTCTTCTCCCTCCAACCCCTTTCTCCATCCACCCAGATCCATCCGCCAAAGGAATAAAAAGTAGCCTCGCTGCTGGTGATGGTCAATATTTGACTGAATCGCTCACTGCACAGAACATTTAAAGACACAATAGTCTCAGTGATATAAAGACGTGACTACAGGCATAACAAACACGCTTCCTATTAGGTTACTCGCAGAGAGGACAGCTCATAGTAGTCATAGATTTGCGTCCACTGAAATACATTCACTTCCTAATATTCCTGTCCAGCAATGCCAAACGCTTAGTGGCAGATCAGCATATCATATTTACATAGCTCTAAAGCTAGGTCTTGGCTAAGCTCCACTACATGATAATGGGGAAAACGGGCTCTGAAGGTGAAGAATAGTTTCAGATATCATCGATGTAAGTGCAAAGACAGTTTTAGCTTAGAAATATCCTCCTCGCCTTTCCCTTTTCTAGATTTTTTTGGTATTTTTGCGTTTTGCCTCTAATAGACTATGGACATCGACTACCATTGTCAGTGTCGGCGCCTACTGTGCTCATACCCTCCGATGCTTGTCTACTCCGAATGTGACTCTCCAAACAAGAACAGTGACGCTGACGCTTTTGCCTTCTTGTGTGTGTGTGTGTTTTTTCTTTCAAGCACCCAGATCTCTAAAGTTTTATACCCGCACTTTATTTTTTGTAATACCCGCTCTGCGTCCCCCCTCCCGTAGCAGGATCAGATGCGGCATGATCAGAGACTGCAGACAGACAGATTTTATAATGATAGGTGGGAAGGAAGGTCAAAGCAAAATTGCAGGCTTTTTAAGTGTGTCTAGATAAACATCCTACTGAGCACGGATCTTTTTTCCTTCTCTTGGGGATGTGGAGAGTGGGGGGAGGGGGCAGGAGGGATGATAAAAAGTAGCGCCAGCGTTTTTTCTCCGCCTCGAAGGGTGACATTTTCAGGGCTGATCAAAGCAAACTACCTCATCAACCGTAAGATATCTTTATGTATTATAAATGTAGTTCATTTATGATCAAACTCATTCATGCAGAGAACCTATTTCCCGAACAGTAGACGAGAAACAAACAATAACCCTCCGATATCTTGTACCACTGCTATCTCTTCACTGCGCCTGTACATTGTGGTGTTCTAAGTATTCCTGTCCGCGACTGTACATTGTGGTGTTATAAGTATTCCTGACTGCGACTGTACATTGTGGTGTTCTAAGTATTCATGACTGCGCCTGTACAGTAGTGTTCTAAGTATTCCTGACTGCGCCTGTACGTTGTGGTGTTCCGAGTATTCCTGACTGCGCCTGTACATTGCGGTGTTCTGAGTATTCCTGATTGCGCCTGTACATTGTGGTGTTCTAAGCATTCCTGATTGCGACTGTACATTGTGGTGTTCTAAATACACTGCCAAAAAACACTGCCTCAGAAACAAATAGAGGAAACATGACAGGGGAGCGATCTGCGACTGATCCAAAAAGAATCGCACACGAAAGTGCTCAGATAAATGTTTTTAAAATAAGCGCCCTAGCTGTACGCTTATAAATGAAACGTTTCCACTGGTCTTTCCTCTCATCTGCTCGAGATGTCATTCTAGCTGATGTATAATGAGTATTCTCAAGGTTGCTCAGGTTATGAGTACTAGTGAAACTTTCTTGTCTAACAGAGCAAATCAAAAGATAATAGTTTATTTATAGACCCTATCCACCCATTCCTTTTCCCCAATCTCTCTGTTACCGAATGACAAGACAAGGCCGATGAAGCATAGAGACATTGTATAATAATTATCCAACGTTTAGACTATGGGATACTAGGATACGAGGTCAGAGTAACAAGGGTATCCGAGCCTAGGTTTAAACAAACAATATGATGATACCTCGTATTCTCATTCAGAATTTTTTTTCCGAGGTAAGCTCAGGAGGAGTAGCACGAAGAAGAGGTAATAGGTCCAGAGAAAGAGAATAGACATAGAACAAAGGAAAAGAAGAGATAGCCAAACAAAAAAAAAAAAAGGAAGGATGAGAAAATAGATATCCTTTTACTTATTATTATTTACTTATTGCAACAGAAAGTGAATTATATAAAACTACCGAGAATATTTTGAACGTATTATTATATTGATCCCGCCATGTATCTTCACATGACCAAATATAATAATATTTTTTTCTACAGCTGTTACTAACTTCTGATGATTGCCTTTGTCGATATAATTCAGGTTCTAAAATGCCTGATTCCTTTTCCTTTTTAAGCTTTCGGTTATTTTGGTTGTAGCGGAGAGCACACATTCACTTTGTAAGTTTCAACATACCTCATACCACGATCCTGTAGCCTTCGTCTAGATCAGCGGTTTTGAGTTTCCCAAAATTACGACTTCCAAACTCTTTATTTAGCCGCATGACGTGGTCTGTCAGTGATTGTCAGGCACTATTTTTAGCCTTGTTCATGGTGTGTATAACTTTTTGGCGGTCAACAACAATGACTATTCTGGAGACTGAGTTCTCGTCTTGTCTAGCATACTTCCTGCAAACTGCACCAATCCTTTTAGGTAAGTAGGTCTGTCTGTCTGTCTGTCTGTCTGTCTACTTCTTCAGCGAACATAATTTATTCTTGGTCTGCAATTGTTCCCTTTCTTCCTTGGAACTTGCAAAGTACACCAATCGTCATAGTGGATATAGATAGAAGAATGCAGAGCTAGATCTAAGTCTAAGAAATCTCAGTCTCAAAGTTACACCATATTTTCTAACGTGATAGATTTCAGAAACTGTGACAATGTCATTTAACGAGCAGAAACTAAGTTTCATAGTTAATGCATGAGACATGTGAAACCTGGTGACGGAATTTATGGCGCCCTAAACACGCAAAGTTGCAAGAATACAACACAATAACACTGTATTTTGTAACAGGGATTTTCAAACTTAATTTTTTTCAAACAAGCAAAACCCTCCGACTTTCACTTTATCTACAAAACTTGTTCAACCTACACACTGTCTGACAAGAGAAGGGAAGTTAAACTGTCAAAGAAATGAAAGGGCTGAAACGCGGGGGAGGGGAAGGAGGATGCGAGGGTCATTGATTTGAAGTCTGATGGTCTTCTCAAAAGCCAGTGCTGGAGATTCGTGGCCTACCACAGAGCTCTTATTTTGCCAGAGGGCCCCTTTCCTTTTTCATGTATTCTATTAGGTAGGATTCTTAAGGAATGTGGAACAAAGCAAGTTTAATGAGGTTGTCCTTAACCCCAGGCCTCAGAAACAAATAGAGGAAACATGACAGGGGAGCGATCTGCAAATATCGAAACAAGTCCACCACGAAGATATTAGAGACTACATCTCTTGCTGATTCCAGAGTATGCAAACTGCTAAAAGTGAACACAGATTATGAAGAATTTGACACGGCATTGGGAGTTGTAATGGGCGTGAGGGAAGAGAGGGAGGGGGAGAGAGGGAGAGGGAGGGGAAGTATATTACTTATTCCATTTCTAACCAGGAAATTCATGACTAGCCAACTATAGGTCTACTGAGGATGGATTCAGTACCGAGGATGGCTACAAAAGTGTATTAGTGTAGATTCTAGGAACATGACATAAACTGGCAAAATCTTTATAATATTTAGCAGGACAAGGGTTGTCATTCTGGCTTTCTTGGCCAACATCCAGCGTCTCCTTTATTCCGTATTTGGTTTATCTTACTGTTTGCCTATATTTCCTCACTGGTCCCAGCCTTCCCACTTTGTGTACGATTCTTTGTTCCCATAGACTGAAAGATATCAGAGCCTAACTCTGCCTCAGACTGAATTGTCCTAACATGAAGATACTACTACTAGGATTTCGAATATCGACCTACCACTCCAGAAAATCGGATTACTTCTTAATTACTTACTTTATGTTTTCGACCCACCGGTTACTTGAGCTTGAGCCCTTCAGCCTGATGCCATGGTATAATAGATACTCGTATTTTGGAGTTCGTGTTTTGTCTCCAGATAGTGTGTTTCAAATAACTGTTTGGGAGACAGCGAGTCAGTGTACAGCACTGAAAAAGATGGTGTGCTATAGTTTCTTATAGTCCTGGGCAGAGCGAGCATACCAACATCTTAAATATGTTAATACGTTAATACTATTCCTTGGACGTGGTGCATCAGGTTTGTGAACATAAAGGAATGAGGTTAAGCTTGACGGATATTACTGTATGTTCAAAAATAAGGAATCTATATATGAGAAATGACTGTTTTAGGTAGCTATGTTGCTTTGTTGAGATCAAGAGTTCAATAGTATTTGCCCGGCCCAAAGAAAACAACGTAAATTAATTATTAAGAATACATCCAAAAGACATACAACAAATTTGACAAGTTTATTTGATACAAACCCAGACCATCACTGTAATAAATTGGTGAAAGATAATTTTCGACAGAGAGTGAACAGATTATCACCCATTGTGACAACGTTACACCACACTGTCTAACAGCTTCACACCACACTGTCTCACAGCTTCACACTTTATACTTCACACAGTAAAATTAATACAGAACATCCACTTACACACGCCACCATTCATTCCGGGCAGTTGTTCTTACTTCCATTCTTTATGGCAATTCTCTCCACACTATAAACAACTAACTTAGCATGTTGGATGAATTAGTTTTCTTTGTTCGAATTGTAGGACTGGTCTACATGACATTTTTAAATACGTTTCACAGGCTGCACAATACACTGAGCATTTGAGATAAAAGGTGAAATAGTTATGGTAATGACGATGAGGTTGGTTATCGCAATATTATTGTGTCTGACAGTAAAATGTGAATGACTTCTTTGTTATTCATTTTTGTAGAATCACAAAACATCCACGTGGTGTTTGAATAAGACTCCAGCATTATCAGTGTTAAGTATGAAAGGGCACTGGAAGTTTAAAGAAAAATGTGTCAGATTAAAGACTCGGGGCCGCCACCTAAAATAAACACATCAATTTCATACTTTATAAAAGAACAAAGGCAGCGTGCCCTGAATGTTGGAGCGATATAGTGACAGCCCCTTTTGTTCCCTATGATATATTCGGTGAGGTCCACCATTTATACAAGGACGCGTGCAGACTGGAAACGTCATTGCTTGTCATAGTACAATACAACTACACGTTGTTAGTGCTCTGATGATATTTCGATAACCTGAAACTAGACATAACGAGAAGGCACACACTGAATGGTTTAGCACACAACAGTATTCGAACAGTGATATTGGACCGTCATATCTGCTGAGTCTTTTCATCAGCAGAACAGATGGGTTTTATATGCAACCTATCAACACAACCTACTTATACAATCTACTAACACAACCTACTTAACAATCATCGAGAATATCCGGACTATGAATTACTCCGCAACCAGTGCCCGCTAAGAGCACAGTGTAACTTCAACCAAGACCCCTCTGTTTATTAACTATTTATCGGCTTTTTTCCTCCAAATTTCGTTCTCTCTCCCTCTTTCTTTGTCTCTCTCTCTCTCCCTATGGTGTGTGTGTGTGTGTGTGTGTGTGTGTGTGTGTGTGTGTGTGTGTGTGTGTGTGCGCGCGAGCGCAGGTTTTAACTAGCGCATATATTATGTTAAAATACGTTTACCCAACAGTGGTCGTATCCATACGTTAATTAACGAATTGCGTTTACTGTATTGAACACTGTTACTGTTTTTGGGAGTTTCCCGTGGTTACCGCAGTGCGTTAACTAACGTAACGATTATGCATACGGCCACAGTTATTTTCGCGCTGTGCAAACTTTGTCAGTGTGCACGAATGTATTCAGTGCACTAACCAGTGGAAGTGTACATACATTATCTGTGCTCAGAAATTATCTTCGCTTGTATCTGCAGCCCTTTTTAGATGTCAATACATAACCGTGTGTCTTCAAAACATGCCCATGAACGTTTCTAACTGCTAGACCTAGGCCAAAGCCTCTACCCCTCTATAGTTTTGTGCAATTTGTCCGAGCTGTCCTGATTTCTGATTTTTGCGCAATGTCATAGACATTTCGGAAAACAGCAATGAAAAGGAGGAATAGAGTAGATGTTACAGAACTTGCATAAGGCACGTGTGTTTTTGCGAGGAATTTTGCAGAGAGGCAACTGTCTTTACAACACACTTCTCTGATCGCCTTGCCACATTGAATGTTACCAGCGAGGTTTGACGGGACAGAGTCAGCAGCAACATGTGCTCTATGATCTCTGTGATATTATAGACCAGCTGAGCCCACTTACAACACTGTCAGTGATAGTATAGACCAGCTGAGCCCACTTATAACACTGTCAGTGATAGTATAGACCAGCTGAGTCCACTTATAACACTGTCAGTGATAGTATAGACCAGCTGAGCCCACTTACAACACTGTCAGTGAAGAAAGTGAGCTGCTTGGTTCTGTGTTCAGAGTTCCAGATTTCATCAAATGGGAAAGAAAATGTTACAACCGGGAAGACGCGGTATAGCTGTAATCTTGCTTTGAAGATGTAAAACCATAACTCAAACCAAACCCATTCTCATTCATACAAATATCATTCATAACAGCGAGGTTCAACGGAATATGCACGAGTCAGCGAGGTTTTTATGTGTATGTGTATCTGCAAACTTAAATCGCGATTTTGTCACATTTATTAATCGTTTATCGTGCATTACTTTACCACGTGATAAATCATAATTATGTCATGGTACTCTATTCGCCAAGAAAACAATACGCGTAAATAAAAAAACCCAGATTAGCAGGTTCTATCTGATCACCGACAGCATATAGACTATGCATTCTTCATAACTACTCTTACTTATACATATTCAGACAAACTCCCACGAAAACAGAAAATGCGGCCTGGATATTAATATAGAAACAAATACCTTCAGGTGGTAACTAAGCAGTCAACTGTATGGACGGATGAATGATGGACAGCCAGATGGATGGATGGATGGATGGATGGATGGATGGATGGATGGATGGATGGATGGACCAAGAGAAAATTACAGACTGTCAACATTAATATGAGCGTGTCGGTGCACAGTGCAGTGTTGACACTTTCGTGTGACTTGATCACAACAACATTAAAAGTAGCTACATTGAAACAATCTCAAGTAAACAAGGCCAACGATTGCTTATGTTCTGCCTATTTATACCTATGCCTAGTTGCTTGCGTGCTTGCTTTTAAGCAGGTTTGTTTCATTCAATCTGTGCCATATTGCTCTTGTCCAGACAATTTTACTATAATAATTATTTCATTCATCTCAAAAACTTCACGTGATGCTCTTCAGCATGTTAATGAGATAAGCAAAATTTGTCGTCAGCCGCGACCTTTTGACATTTGTTTTATGACTAATCTTCCATTTCGTTCCCCTGGTAAGCACAAAGGCATGCCTATTTAATGTCAACCCGAGGAGATCCATTGGAATATAATCCAGGGAAAGAGGATTAAATAAGAATATAGAGATATAAATTATACTCATGCCACCTCATCGATCGTCCGAAATGTCTCTCTTGATGGCAGTCTACGCGTTTCTATGCCTGTTCTTAGGAAACGCAGACCACGCCATTTTCACACAGGAGCATGCATCGTGCTTGCCTTGCTTACACGAGGTAAGAATGATGTCCCTTGCTAGAAAGTCTCTATACTTATATTGATTAACAGTGTGATAGAAGAATCAATATTCGATGTGAAAGCTAAGAAATGTTAGAGGGTGGCACATACGGACGACACTAACTCACAAAGCGGTTTCTGAAGGGGAAAGATAATGATGTGGATTTTTGACGATATTACCGATAGCGATAATCCTGTTTGGTTGATAATTAATGATAAGAATAACGAGGATATCCATAATTGTTCACCACTAATCTAGTACTAGTAGTTAAGCCTTTTTCAGATTAAAATGACGATATTCACTAATCCAAACAACATGTTTGAATTCAGGGTTGTACTTTCTGCACAGCAAGTGGAATGTCTCAGACATTATCGAATTTCACAGCTTTTCGTGTCACTTTGAAGCTCTTCAGCTGACAGGTTTTGCTGGCGACTGTCACCTGCGGCTAAGATGAGCATTTTCACACGACTTCATTAGATTTTTTTACTCCTTTTATTTCCATGCGAACACTTCAGAACACTGCCTGATAGAATTACGAGTGGGCAAAGAATTAACGAGCACGTTGTGGTAAGGAAGGAAGAGAGTGAAGGAAGCGATTAAAGAGAAGAATAATGTAAATGAAAGAAAGATGAGACAGTAGGTAAAATGCACAGCATTAGTGTGCAGTCTATATAGAATCCCGCATTCACTATTTAGCCGCTATAGAATAGTGGACATCCTACTCATCTGCCAAACGGTGCATAGTTCAGATTAGGAAGAGAGATGTGTTATTACATTGGTCATAGAAGTTTCAGCACCTTTTACCGTATTTTATGGCTCCAAAAACTGTTTTTTTTTTTCATAAGTGAGGACAGACGGACTGATATATCGACTGAATGACAAACATACACAGGAAAGTAGACAGAAATTCATATATAAAGGCAGACCAGCCTTAATGGCGTAGTACAGCTGTATCGTGTTTGCGAGCACGAGACAGACAAGATATGGCTCACTCGCAAATAGGTGGTAAATACTTACTATGCTCGAAGTCGGGAGTTGAAAATTGTATTGCCAATAACCCTCAACCTGATTGCTGATTCTCTTAACAAGCAGGGTCTAGGATCTCAGATAATAATACGGACAGACCGACGAATACGTAGGTGGGTGGATGGGTAAGTGGATAGGTAGCTTGATATGTAGACCGCTTGGTGGGTAGGTCGGTAGGTAGATAGATGATTAAATCTTTTACTGTGGGTAAAAATAATGAATCTAAGTTTTGTCCAAGCTCACTAGATGGTAAAAAAAAATGTTCTCTTATTGAGCTGTTGCAACATAACAGAACTTGCACTTGTTCACGAGTCAGAGCTCTTCGTTCTCACCGCGTACAAACCTTTGCTTCTGAGAAATTCTTGATGTAAGATTCTGAACTGACATTTCACTCATGGTTTTTCTCTTTAATAATAATTTCCAAGACATTCGTCGATATTTATCCACATTTTTCTTTACTTTCATGTATTTTGTGGTGTTATTTCGTCCATTCACACTCTACTATCTTAAAAACGCTTGTCAACGACGTTGTTCTTTTTCAGCAAGTCATATGTGAGATAGTGCCATAAAAAAAAAAAAAAATTCTCCCTCATAATGTGAAGATGGGTAGCTCTAAGTATATTAAGTTTCAGATCTACAATTTAATCCCTTCATGGCCATGCAATAGCTTCTGGACCGAACCTCGTATTTAGTCTCCCTTATAAAAATAGCCACAGTATGACCGAATCTGATGGAACTAAATAGTGGACGACAATGAATACGGTAAGCCAGTAAAACACAAGAACTACTGTATCAAAATATTAATATGTCCTGTATCACTTGCTGAAAAAGAATGAGAACCAATCCAATCTCTAGGACAGAAAATAGATCTAAAGTAGGTATAGCTCATTTTGTTCATGCTGTCCTTTCACAACTTTTTGATGACTCATCAAACTGATAGTGCAAACATAATAGAGCGCTGTCTGCCTACACTTCTAATTTGATTTAAAGAGCACAGAATAGTCGGTCGGCACTTAGTATAGGTTATGAAAAACCGCAATCGTAAACGATTCTCCGCATCCATCATCAGCCCAAAAAATAGATACTCAAGTATGTAATCGTGACCGACATACTGTCAGCAAACATGTCCATGTGGATGCCACATATGCTACCATGGGATTTATGTGTGCTCGCTGTTGGACAAAACATGGTCTCCTGTGACCGCAACACCATGAGAGAAACATTTACTGCTGAAGCCTTTCAGGTGAGTAATATTAATTTTGGGAGACACAGGGTAAAACCGGTCCCAGCATGAGGCGGAGTTATCCTCATTGCAACATGAGATGGGCGATCTCGTTCCCTGCTAATATCTGACAAAACGTTTATGGCCCTAAAATGGTTCTCTAAGACAACCCCTCGGCCGGGGTGCGTGAATCTGGACTTCTACTGTAACATCTAGAAAGTAAATGTTTGACGCAGTCAAAGTAACATTGCACTTTCCCATAACATTAATCCCCTGACCATTTGTGTCAGCTGAAACAGTTTACATCACTTCAAGAGAAAAAAAGTTTACAAGCATGTATTAGTCTTTTTTAAAAGAGGTGTACATTGGATGTTTATATGCATGTAAGAAGACAAACATACAGTGCCGTTGGCAGTGACAAAGCTGCCTTTTTACGGCAGTTTGCACGGAAGCCCCAACCCATTACAGTTAGCCTTGCCTACAGAATATGCTCGGAGCCAGCAGGATGTAAATAATTGATAAGAGAGAACCCACCGTAGAACCCAAGGCCTGGGATCATCCAAAGTGACGGCCTCCACCAGGCTTGAAATCCACACTTATAGCTTTAAATTACACATTATATACTTGTATTACACCACTGTAGTAGATGAAGGACCTGGCTGTAAGTGTTTATGTATTACACAAACATTTCTTCTCTTAACAATCGTCATAATAACGTTCTTCAGATTTTCTCGTGATAATGATCTTGCCTGCGGCGACATTCGGTTGTCAATGGCATTCTCTTTACGCCTTAATCAGCATGTAAAACCCAAACTCACGAAAGGACAAATAAGAGAAGCAGTGCCTTGTTGTCTGTTCCTGCTGGGAGAGTCAGCAGAGAGAAACCTTGTTATAAGGCTACAAGCATGATATTTGTAGGAATGCTTGGACGGAGGAAGCCAACAAGCAACACGCGCCTTAATTATGCCTCCCCCTCCCCCAACCCCCAAATTTCTTCCCAGTTCCTCTTCCTGTTCTTCCTCTGTTAGTTCAAGTTCCACTCTATCGTTCAAGATGCCTCTTTTTCCTTCTTCATTCAATGATTATTCTTTCAAGTGGAATAAATAAGAGCAGAAAACGATACTCTTCACAGGGCCCCCACCCCCATCCTACCCCTCATTAAAGATGAAATTATCCGCTGTCCTAAATCAGTTCCCTCTAACCCGTTGCTTCTCTTCTTCCGACTTCACCCTCCCTATTAAGGAAATCATATTATTTCCGCTCCATCGCCATATTTCTGAATCCTTCTCTCTTCAAGGAGAGAAGCTAATCAAAGAAAACGTATGTTCTTAATCACACTCTCCTCCTTAGCGATGGGCGATACCTTGAACCTTGTTTACATACCGATACCAAGTCATTTCCAAGAAGTAATCGATGATATTCTCATTGTAGATGATTTGTGGCACGTTTTCATCCTCACCTCTTTCTCTTTCTCCCTATAGATAAATTGCACCATTCGATGTCTTCCCTCTTTTTCTCTCTCTTCCGCTCGATTTCCACTCTGCCTCTCTGTCTCAGACACTAAACAAAATCATTTATGACTAAGATCACCCAGCTGAATTAGGATATACTGTATATATTTTTGTTTCAAAATAACGTAATCAGTCCTTTCTCGAGCACCTCTATGTCTGCTCAAATATCTGTTACTCGGATATTCGATATCGATACCGCCCACCCATGAACCTCCTTCTAACCGAAGGACAAGGGCCATAACAACTAGCCCTGTGCCCATCCCAATCATCCCTTACCTCAATCCTTCACTGACTTGTTCACGCCTTGCTGGAAAGAGAAAGGACGTGAGTTCGTGGCGCTGACGATGTAAACACTTTAAAGGACAGATTATTAATATGATGTGATGTGATGTGAATTGATGTGAAGGCGACGTCATTCAATCAATCTCGTACATGCAACGTGTGCGCGTACGATTGTTTGCTGTTCTCATAGGCCTGGGAGAGGAGGATGATAGTTAAAATAAAGCTACATCTCATAGACTAAGTCATTTACATGCAGTAGAGAGACGCATTTTATTGAACACAGGACGGCTCTCTTGCTGACCCAGGAACTCTGGCACATTACGTAGTCAATAAATTTTAGAACACTCCCACCTCAGGCTTGATAATTATAGGGTTAGGGGCAGGAACAGGGATAGAGTTCAAGAAGGAATAGCAAACTTGGGACAGCCACTAGACAATGTCTAGGAACACTCTCATGTGTGCTTTTTCTTTTCTAGCGAACCTAACTGCCCTTCACCCTGAACCAGTCTCTAGGACGGAGGATCCTGGTTTACTGCGCATAAATGAAGTCAGTCAGATATACCCGGTGCCAGTGTCAGACAGCCTAAGGACGCTTTAAGATTGATCTTCATGTATGATTTAAGGGCAGTGTAAAGGGTCCATGGTGTAGGAGTCGAACTCCGGATGCCGGGCAAATTAAACAAATTTAAAAAAAAAAAGTCGAGAAGCTAACACACCTCAGGATTTATGCACAGTATTTGAGGGGAAGGATAGCAAGCCGAGTGCACAATGCAACCTTTCCTTTAAATGTGACTGTATGATTATGAGACTAATGTGCTCATAGTTGTAGTTTAATTATCTTCTTAACAGCGAAGGGGGGCGGAAACCAGGGCGAGTAGCTACATGCATGCACTGCCAAGCGAGCTTAAGCCTTACTTTCGTTTCCCACGAACTGTTTACAAGGAGTATTTGGAAAAGAATGGTGCATAGTCAACATTTTATTGTTGAATAACGTTCTTGTCAGCATTACAATATTGGATAAGCAAACTGGTTACGGGTTATGCAGTGCTTTTTATGATGTGTAGCAAAGTGAGCATTTTGTGATATCACAGCGATTTGACATTGCTTTCATACCAGCGATTTGACAGTGCTTTTCCACCAGCTATTTAATGATGCTTTACTACCAGTAATTTGATAATGCTTTACTACTAGCAACTTGACAATGTCTTAATAGCAGCAGTTTGATCATGCTTTACTAAAGCAATCTGAAGCTCTTGAAATTCTTGTAGAAATCATGATATACATATTATGTTGCCGGCACAACACAAGGCCTGTCCAGTTAGCAATCACCCATTGCATCTGAACATGATCAGGAACTACATAATAACATGTCTTTCTATCCAACAAGTTAAGTGAGTATGGAAAGTGTGATCGACAGCACAGCATGATCGTCCAGCTTCTTTCAGGGGACCAGTGATGACGCTCATTTTAGTTTGTCCCAGGTAAGACATTTTGCTGATATCACTCTCACTCATGTCTAGCATTTCAAAAAAACCTATATCGACTACACAACTGGCATATTGCTAGAATGATAAGAAAAGGAGGACTGGGGGTTGCTCAGTGTTCATTTTTTCATAAATGCAGTAGTAACTGAGCTCACGTACATACAACACATATGAACGTACCTGAACTTTCCTCACGTGAAAAATATGAAAAGTGCACAGTGAGATTTTCACTAAGCAATGTCAAAAGCTGACCCGGAAAACAGAGATCGTTACTATGCCAGAACGAAATAATTTGTGATCGATAATGTTCAGATATCGAAACCCAGGTCTCTTTCCTTGCCGAGAAAGCTATTAAATAGGCTGCAGATCTCCCGGTCTATTTCAGTGGCAGTATACAACATTCTGACACATTTTAGTGAGAATCTTCTTAAAGATGAGCTCTAAACACACTTTCAACTGATCACCATTCATAATCTTTACACACAGAATTTAATCTATCTACTTCAACTGCGTAACTACATTATCCGATGTCGCCTTTTTTTTTCTGAGTAACAAACCACTACTATAAATAATATATGGCGTTTTCACAAGAATCAAGGCGCAGTTTGGTTCAGAATGAATCAAGCCATTCATCACATCTGTATGTTTCATCCCATTATTCTTTTCTATCTTACACAGTTACCAGCGACATGGCCTAGTCAAATTAACAGAGCGTCGACAGTCATAGGTCACTTTTAAAAAAATGAGACATTGACCAACGAGTCAGTTTCTCTGCATCACAAGTTTTGAACTTCGATATTTGTTTTGTGTGGTACATCTTTTAGATACTGCCTGGAATTGCAAACTGCTTTTGCTAATGCTGGTGATTTACTGGCTATTGTTCTTGGCAGCAGGGTTAGAAGTGGTGTCACTGCTGCTTGGCCGGATGCCATTATGCCTCTGTTGTTGATGCTGCTGATGATAGTGGAGTTGTATTGTTGATGGTAGCAATGGTTAAGGGGATGTCTCCCTTGCCAAGAATGCGCCCAGTATAACATCTTATCCAGTGTAAGCAGGCTATATTCAAATTTACGTAAGTGACTGCTACAGGCCCCGATTTTGACAATGGTGATAACGATGAGTTTGTTATTCTATTGTTTCTGTTGACGTTCCAAAATTAAATAATCTTCTGCCTTATTTATAGCCTCATTTCTCTATCCACTCCTACCTTCCTGTATCTCACGCAGACTCCTCCATCTCATCTTCCCTCTCTCTACCTCCACCCTCTTACTGCTTCTTATTTGATTTTTGGGCCATCGACTTTTTGATCAAGCTTTCTAATGGAGCTCGTCTGCTGAAGAACAGATCTTGCCGGTGACAACCATGATTTCATTACCCATAACATTTTGCCCGGGAACATTTTTTGTCAGCCAGGGGCATTGGTCTGGTGCCGACACACAAATGATGAAGATGGCTGGCCAGAATTTCATTTACTTCCATATACTAGCTCACTGTCGATGTCATATTAACGTTGCCTTAGATATAACTGAATACTGGATGCTTTGATGCAACAAAAACGTTAGGGTTCAGGATTGTATACATAGCCACAAATTCATACACGCGCCCTTTCGCTTTGTCTTTTCACTTGTGTTTCTTCCCTGCTTCTCGATTTCCCCCGCGCCCCTCTCTCTCTCTCTCTCTCTCTCTCTCTCTCTCTCTATCTATCTATCTATCTATCTATCTATCTATCTATCTATCTATCTATCTCTCTCTCTCTCCTTCTCTCTCTCTGCTTCTGTCTCTCTCTCTCTAAAAACTAACCTGTTCCATTTTTAATGTCTATTTCATTAAGTCTGCTCTGTATTTCTAATTTCTGACTGTCTGTCTTACTATCCGTCCAGTCTTTTGCAAGCCAGTCTGCTTCTCTATTCAACTTTTCCACTCTTCATCTTAAATTATTATCCAGTGTCAACTTTACATCAGTTATTGACCTATTAGATCTACTGACGCAAACTATTTGTAATAATATGCAGGAAATTCTATCAATATTGAACACTTACCTACTCGATGTCCTCTACAACATGACGTAAAGTATATATAAGTATCGTGATCATCTAGGCTAGACCAATATGAGTGGCCTTAAGCAAAACTAATCACATGCACATTTCGTAACAGGCACTTAGACCTACATTAGTTGTTTTTTGTTTTTTTCCCTAGCATTTGTCTAGATGCTGGACTCAGGTATGAAGAGATTAGTGCACACCGTACCAGAGGAAAACCCAGAAGATGAATTCCACATTTCTTCCAGGCATTTGCTATTGGCAAACTTTGAAAGACCGCATGGGGCATTAGGTAATCCGCGCCCTCTTTATTACTGGCTAAAAGTGTGAGCTATAAAAACACCCGTGAATGCCCCAGAGAAGGTGTCGATAATCTCTAATGTGTCCTTTTCTTACCCATGAATGCCTCCCAAGGAGTGATTGTATGAAATGGGTAACTACGTACCCATAAAAGCAGTTAAAACATCCTGCTTGTTTATTTGTGTGTTCGCTAGTGTGAAACTTAAACAATGGTATCAATGGAAGAAGATATTTAGATAATACATGAACTATCAATAGTCACAGATTTCATGACTGTTTTAGAGATATTGTAAAATGAAGAAAATACGCAAAATAAAGTAAGTGAAGGTAAGTAATTATACGTTTGTCTGATTTCAGGTAACAAGTTATGATCTTTCCAAAGTAAGCGCCCTACACCATTAGCATCAGCATGAACTTTTCTGCACTTACGTCTTTGATCTTTTATATTATGCTTAAATATTTCTCCCGTTAGGATTTTGATCTGCTTACACGTCTGCCCGATTGTCTGTCCATTTTCTGTCTGTCTGATTATTTTTTACTTATTTTTTTGTCTGGTTGTCTCTCCATTTGTCTGCTATATACTCTCCAATGATAGCTATGTTTCCATATTTTGTAACTTTGTTACAAACTTATGACATTAAAAAATTATCTCTGTATGTAACATTATTAGTATGAATATGGGTAAGAAGTTATCAGTAACTGCCAATGCTGTTCTACGGAAAACATGACTACTATTTGTTCACATTTCTGTGAACAGTCAGCAGTGTAGCGGTATGCTGTTTGCCATAGTGCCCTCCGTGATGAAGGCGGGAAACATCTATCACAATATGGATGGGAAATTCAGATTTCAAAAAGCGTGTGTTTTTGAAGGAGAGCATACTATTTTTTCGTAAATGACGTAACAATTCGTGCATTCACTATACAAGTGCTAATATTACAGCAAAGAATACAAGATGTCGTCTTCCTCGACAAAATAATATCTACCACAGACAACTTTCATCACAGTATCCGAATTTTGACTGGTTTTTACTAAGATCTAATGCATGGATAGACGCAGACAGAGAAGAGAACGGGGGAACTCCTTGCAGATATTGCAACTAGTTTCACTATGCTTTCCAAATTATGCGTATAAACGCTACCAGAAACACAAATGATGTATTATAGTGTTGTGAATAGACCTGGGTAAAATGAAGCTGGTGGCTTAAAACTGGTACATGTATACATAATGGGCACATATTTTTTATGCTGCACGACAGAGAAAGACCAGTATTAGCAACAGTACCAGGAACAGTTGACTTGTACTGTATCCTCCAGAACAAAACCGCGAGATTGTGCTCCATCCCGTTCCCGGCACAAACTGTGTGCGTATGGATTATGGGAAAGAAAGTTCCACAAAAACAATGTTTAGTTTCATGAAAAGGTGGACCATTATTCCTGACTGGAACAATAAGATCAACGAAAATGAAGATCCTGATGACACTATGATTTATAAGGAACTTGCAATATTAGATATATTTTACTATTAGACTATGTTGAGACGTATGAGTGACAATAAGCTTAATGCAGACAGAGGTGCTGTACTTGTTCCGCAGAAACTTGAACAATGTCGAACCCTTAATAAAATAATCGCTTTGATGACTCTTTCGTCTTCCCGCGATGTACTTCGTGGTAAAGCGACTTACCGGGTATAATCATGTTACATACGAATTATCATCGCAGCTGTTTCCATCAACGAAGCACGATATTCACGCGAGAATATATGGACAACAATCTATGCAAAAAGCATTATCAATTTTGCACGAGTACATTTTGAAAGCAAGGGAAAAGTAATACATGAAGCTCCATATGAAACAAATTACAATGGCCAAAACAGATTAATATTGATATGAGGAGAAAATAAAAAAAAATATAAAAAACTCACAGTGTTCGCTATAGCAGTTTCGTCTGCAGACATGTTAACGACCCTTTCCAACTCTTGACGACTTACTTCTTGCAAAGTCTCATGATGTGGCACACTCCTAATATGATAGCTCGAATTTTCGTGCATTATTAGTTCAGACTTCAAATGAGCTTTGCTCACTTGCTGATAACCTAATCTTTAAAAATAACCCAGCCTCTGCTGGGAAATTTGCTCATAGACTGCTGTTATGAACAGATTTTTGTGAAGTGGGTGAATAAATACTATGGTGCTATTTTCCCTTTTGATTACTTGATTGTTACGTCAAAGTTATCGCTTCCAGAGCCGTTCTGTGTTCCGCGGTATTATGTGGGCCAAGATTCTTGTGCTTACGATGTTTTTTTAAGTTTTTTACGATGAGTTCTATTTATGATGAAAAAAACCAGTCCTCTCGTTTCCTGTTCGCGCCCCCCCCCCTCCCCACCCTTCCTCCCATCCCCACTACCACTAAATTTAAAAAAAAATACTATCTTCATTCTACAACATACCGAACGAAATGTCAATGACTGGTTCCGTAGGATACACAAGAATGACATTGATCACAACTCGTCCTATGACTATGAGCATATGGTGGGCATCTTAGTTCAACCTATGTAGTCCGCTGGCAAACTTGAGGGAATCTTAGTAGGTTGGGAAAGATACTATGAATCTGATTTGTTTAAATACTGTTAATCCATTGTTTCATGATAGGCTTACTACAGTCTTGCTTAAACTGCCCACCGTACTAGCTCACTTAGATTCTGACTTCTCAGATATTAACAGGTATTGGCAGCATCACTTATTCTCGAACGCACCTAAAATGTTATAAGTCATTTACTGATGACTTATGAACCCAGTCTAGAAGAAACCAACACTCTTTCAAGGAAGAAACAGTGAAGGAAGAAAGGAAAACTGTGTGCATAATCCCCCAGTTTCATAAACGCTGAGGAAGATGAAGTGTGCCCATTACTCACAGCAGTGTGCGCTTGATGCAAGATTATTGGGCCTTGGAGGAAACTATCCAGTGCAAGGAGAGCGTATGCAATTCTATGACAACAGGAAAAGAGAAATGGCACCAAAAAGAAAAATAAAACACAGGAAGCAAAGCAAAAGGTGATTACTTTCAGAGAACGGGCACGGAAAGAAGGAGTTTGTGACGCAGAATGATGACTTATTATTGACTACTGAAAGACCCAATATCACAGCAAGTAAAAGCTTTTCAAAGTCTAATAATATTAGGATACACAGCTGTGATAATGAAACAACAGAGGAAACTCCTTTACAGAGAAAATTTTCAATTACAGTTCGACTTTTCAGTTAAGATGGCTACATTTTTTTTAACGGTAGGGTTTCAAAGATGTGAAGCCGGACAAAAAAAACAACAACAACAAAACTTACGTCATACTCTCATAGCAAATACGTAAAGCGCTCCTTAATTTGGGAAAAAATTTTCAAGTCACGAAATGCAGCAGTAGCAGATGCATCTTGCCACACATGCTTTCTTCTTCCAACAAATTTACGTATGTAGGCCCACTCTTTTTCGCTTTAGAAAGCACAAAGAACCTTTTGACAAAGGGGGGAGGGGGGATGGGGTGAAGTAGGCAGATTTGCGCGATTTCATGTCTAATGGCTACTACAATATTCCTCGTTCGCCTGATCTTAGATAAACATTTGGCCCAAGGCTATTACGGATCTGTTGGTTGGTGAGAGCTATAACAGATGCTATAATGAATGTGTTCAAGATTTAGACAAGAAAAGACGTGATGGATGTAAAGAAATAAAAACCCGTTATCAAATTTTCCCCTAGAGTAAACAAATACGACATCATGGGTAGAAACCTATACATGAGAACAGTGGATGTATTCGTTTCATATGTCCTGATGGATATTTGATCATATAGTCCTTAAACAGATGTGGTGATTCTAATATGAAACAGATCAGTTCATTTATGAAACAAAGAAAAACGATTATCGACAAAACTCACTTAAGGCACATAAAAAATACTGCGACCCTTGTCAAAAAAGCTGCTAATGTTAAGAAAGGAAAATGGCAAAAGGAATAATATTACTGCTGACAGCTAACATGTATATTCTCTCCCACTGCCACCATTATGAGTGGGAAGCAAGAATGTGTGAATGGGGAAAACGTTGGTGGACGTCAGTGGGCTCGTGACAATCAGCTACTACAGATCTGTCACTGTCATTTTGAAAAGGCACATGAGCCGTCGTGAAACAATATCTCTGAGGTATTTTTGATATTGTTTTTTCTTGTAATCGGCGGTACAGTAAACCAATAAAAATGTGAATGAATGAGTTAGTACATTCTGATAATGAAAGGATGATAGTCGGCACGTGCTATAAAGATATTTTCATTCATGTTGACCCCTTCCCTATACGCATGTATCATCGCCATTGAACTAAAGCTGCACCCTCTGACATTAATATAATAATATAGTACTTTGTGTGCAACTGTTGTTGTTGTTGTGTTGTTGTTGTTGTTGTTGTTGTTGTTGTTGTTGTTGTTGTTGTTCATGTTGTTCTTGTGTTGTTGTTGATGAGGATGATGATGATGATGATGTAATGACAACGACAGCTCTGGGCCCTCTCTTGGATGACAATTTCAACACTAACATTGTGAGAAACAAACAAATTAAGGACTACTCACGAATTCCATCGAATCGTGTTGCAATGGTGTCCAAAAACGTATTCTGAGACGATGAGGCATTTCTCTTTTGGGGCATGATGACGTCACGTAATCCGGGAACAAATATGGGAGATTCTTCCTAGTTACCGGCCTTGGCTGACAGCACTCTAGGATGTTGCCATTGTAACGTTAATAAAAATAATGACTGACATGTTCCACAAGGGCTAATGTGCCGTTTCTGCAAAGATGTATGCAGTATGGCAGCTGGTCAAAAGACAAACGACACTGCGCAGTTCTGAGCTCAGTAGAGACTGATCAGTTGTCGCTAGGAAGTAGGAAGAACGGAGACAGTCATTAAACCTGAGAGAAGAATAGTTTAATGAAGACTGTTATTTGCCCCATGTCGTTGTGATTCACTGCTGTGATTTTAATATAACACAATTTTGCTGCAAAAATCCTTCAAATCTGACACAGTGATGATTTTTAGATACGGCCATATCCTCAATGTCATCCTAAGAAATTTTGATTATAGCTTTAACATAACTGAATCGTTGTGATCTTTAACTCTGAGATATTAACTGAACACTACGTAGTGCTATGTTACAATGTTACAACAAAACAGTTCGCCGCTCCAGTGTTAATTTTGTCTATAAAACTCAGTCACTTGTATCTTAAATATGTCTGAGATCCCAAGGCATTTTGCTGATGGAGCCAATTAATAGCGGAGGAAAATCAGCTGACTATCTTACAAATATGCGTGGATGTCCATTGCACCCGTTGAGCACTATAGGCTAGATAAAGTCATCAGCCTGTTTACTATATGTTCCAGGTCTCTCTTCAAAATGAGGCAAAGCTAACTATGTAGTGATTCTTGTAGTCACACGAAACGCCGTGATGTTTCCATCTGCTGTAACTACAGAATTCGGTAAACACAACAACGAAAAGCCGTACTTTTCTTGGGTATTTATATGCTATCTTTCTCAGCAGATACAACGCTGCTGTTCCTAGAACATGAAAAAATCTTACAACAGTTAACGTTAGCAAAAGCCAGTTTCATCAGCAATCAGCCTACCAGAAGCTAGGAGACTTTACAGGGCCCTGCCTTGCTCCTGGTGAGTTCTAAGTGACCGAGATTGCGGCCTTGCCTTATAGACAAATGACACAAACTGAGCTTCTCCAAGCTTCCTTACTTTGGTAGTCCTGCAAACTTGTCTTCACAGTTCTATGGAAGAAAGAAGCGAGAGGGAAATGCCATTGTCTATAGTCCCTTGGTAAGTCTCGAGGTCTCACTGCGGAATAGATTCGGATCTTTTTTATGCACATCAGCCGCTGAAAACGTCTTGATTCAACGCAAACATTGTAGATTTGATGTAAGACTTCTCCCACTCCAGTAATTAGTCACTATTGCTACAGTGATTCCCACGAGTATTTGGTTTCAGCCAAATCCGCAGCAGCCAAAGGTGTCAACAAGTCGTGGTGACTGCGTAGAATGTCTCATGTTGTAGCTTCTAGGATCTGAAATTATAAGAATAAAATAACGATGAGATGGGGGAGGTCACGCAAATTAGCAAGCACTGTATAATCGTGAAAAATGCATATAAAAAAGAACCCACTGAGAACAAAAATGAAAGGAATAAGAGGAGGTCAAAGGACTTTATTCCACAATTCAGTTATTCCATTAAATTCAGTATTTTTGCAGTTTAAAAAAATGGCACATATTAGCGGATGACTGTTGTTTTCTAATGCCACCAGTTTCAAATATTTAAAAGTTCTATTTATGTCACAGCTAACACAGTTAACAATGATGTCTATCAATAGTATATCCTGGGTGTGGTCAACACTGTGGCCCCGGTAGTTTTCTTTCTTTTTTTTGTTTTTTTTTTTGCTGTGACAAAATTATAGCATCTAGATCAATGAAACTTGCAACAATTATAGACTACAATTTATCTCTCTGTTAACAACAACAAACAACAAACAAATACAACTTTATTTACCCCGTAGGGAAATTGTTTTTACAATGTCATACAGTGTTAAACATCTCATTCATAATACAACACATATAACAATACACATCATACATGTAAATACATAATATTACAAATGAAATGCATAACAAAGTCATTGCTGGTCGCCAGCGGTGCAGCGCCCTGGTCCCCCCAGCGCTAAAGCCAGGTACTCATTTACACCTGAGTCGAGTGAGGAAATGGAAGCGAAGTGTCTTTCCCAAGGACACCACAACGTAAACCGCCCAGCTCGCGAGTCAAACACATAAACCTTAGACTTGAAAGTCTTCAGTTTCTGAGTACGACTCACAAACCGCACGGCCACGCTGCCTCCCAGTACAGTACTCAACATTCCAAATACTGTCGGTATCACGCCTTTTAGTAATGTATCACGCTCAGTTCATTATCGTGCTTGTACAGTCATCCGGGCATCCAAGGCACAACCAATCATTGCCTCTGCTTTCCACATTTGCAATGTCAGAGAAATATAATCGGTTGAGATATATATGGTCTGCTACATCTCTGATGGCATATTATCTTCGGAAACGATAATGATGACGCAATCGCTCTACTATTTTGCTTAAACCTAAAATGGGTGTCGTTGGAGTTGAGTAATTAAGAACAGTCTTTGCGGTAAACTTGCCTCCCACAGGATTTACAACTGTTGCAATCCCTCAACGTGCTCTCCCGCGAACTCACATATTGCGAACGCCGCCTCATTTCCAGTCCTTAGCTTTATGTAAAAGGCGTAGGCTAGTACGCTTTTCGTAATATCATGATCTGAACAGCAGATGGGCATTTGGGATTATGATTTAGGTATGTCCTGGACTCCTCCCAGTGTCATGATGTTATGGAAAACCAGAACACTGACTTTTGTGTTGGGGGGCGGGGGTGTGAGGGGAGAGGGTTCCTCTTATGACCGTCTGTTGTTTGGCTCTCAACAGTGAGAGATTCCTATCCGAGTATCAACAGGATATTTGAATGAAGTTTTGTCTAACACGAAGTTGATAACAAGTCTAGAGCACTCCGGGGGACATTTAAGATTTATAAAATTGTGTCTGACCAGCAGTTGCCGGTATGAGGTGCGGGTACACTGCTTGTCTTCGGTATGAAGTTCTGAAAACTAATAATTGTTCTCACAAATCGCCACATCGTATTGTCTGACCCTCGCAGGTAAATTCCCAATACCAGTTCTCAATAAACGTCCTCACAGATTGTTGATACGTCAATGATTTTCCACGCTCTCACGTTGCGGCTGCTACTGTGATTCCTAAACTCCAAGGTAAACAAAGCAATCATCGCAAAGGATCAGAGAATTTCTCCCTCTTTTAGAGGATCCATAGTTTTAAAATCTAATAATCATACAAAATATAAGACTGAAGTCAAAAAAAAAAAAGCCAAAAAAATTCACGGTGCTTCCCTTAAGGGTACTGTAGATAAAATAAAGAGGTATGTGAGAGCATGATTCCAAACGAATAACAATCAGCCAGGACTGCAGGGTCAGCAACATGGCCTCCCACCCCCCTCCCCCCAAGGAATATTACTTCTAGGCGTATGCACATCTTTGTTGATATAACTCAACATTAATTCCTTTCAGCTGCCATTTTGATCTGTTTAGAGCCTATTTTATTGTACGGTTCTGAGATTTGGGCCTTTCAGCATACCAATGTGCTTGAATAGCTTCATATGAAGTGCTACAAACTGCTGCTTAAACTGAGGTCCAGCACACCAAAATACATCATATATGGAGAATTTGCGAAATTACCGATTGCATGTGATATTCAAAAACGTACGATTTCTTTCTGGTCAAGACAGATTGGTAGTAAAAAGCAGAAATTATCCTCCACAATAAATAATGATCTGGATCGTGGAAGGGGGGAATATCCATGGCTGAATTATATCATAAATTCGCTACAAAATACAGGATCATATTGCTCATATTAAAAGGAGAATAGAGGATATCTTCATACAGTTCTGCCGAGCCGAGTGCGGAGAGAGTAATAAGAAAGACATTATTTTGAAGAGAGAATGGAGATTGGAGACTTATTTTAATCTTTTGGAACTTGCTGAAATATACGCCCTTATTAAATTTAGGACCGACAATCATAAGCTGTTGTTATGCCGTTGTTATTGTTTAGTATTCTGTAATCATTTTTTGGATCCTTATATGTCATATTGTCATTAGTAATGAACTTTCTTGAATCTTGCGACAATCGCTTTCTTGTGATGTTAAGTTCCCTTGTCGTGGGAGCCCCAGTTTTCCCAGAAAAATCTATAGGGTAGGTCTTCTTTAAAGGCCCAGTAACCACTGTTAAAGCCATAATTAATGTTGGTGGGCGACCGGAAGTTAAATATGAAAATTAGACATTAAGAGAATTAGTAACGTTCAAGGGATAACTCTATTATGCCCGCGTCCCGTCATTTTGTCACAATCTTTGTTCTTTCTCTTGTGCTTTGGTAATACCACCCTGTCACTTCTGCTTTTCCAAACAACGGCAAAATAATAAAACGGTCAAACAACAACAACAACAACAACAAAAACAACAACAACAACAACAAAAACGATAACAACAACAACAACAAGCTCCACGTAGTGGAAATTACACACAGAGTACTATATATATACTGGGGTTTAAAGCAGGGCGTACTGGTTTTCCCCGGAAAAAGCTGTTCGGTCAAGAAAAGTACAGCTTCAGTGTAATTTTGTACGGATTTGTGAGAAATTAAATTGTCTGTACTAATTTCCTTGTTCCCCAAGGCGGAAAGGAAGGAGGAACTGCTTTGGATAAGGACTGGATGAGAGTTAACAAGTTTCCTCTTCTTGTGGCTTTACCTAGATTGCTATTCAAATCTCTCTCGTCGATTATAAAGAATAAAGAGCCTATAATCATTGTCCATGAGCTTTATTCCTATCCACCAGAGAACTTACTTTTTAGTTACATGGACATGTGGATGGAAATGGCACCACTCACTGCGAGCCGATCGGATCATTCTCCACCCTGGCAATACACAGGCCGATGGCAGGTCCGGAAAACACATGCCATTAGTGTAGGTCCTCTGTTGCTAACTTCTCTTTCATCTCTCTAAAGCTTTGCATAATCTGCCGGAGCCCATGCTCATTATGGGGTTGTGGGGAGGGGTGGGTGAGATTTAGCTTGTCCCCTTAATAATGAATTATTGTTATTATTAATAAGCAATGAATTTCTAGCCTTTAGGGTCCAAATTACACATTTCCACTTTTAATATCTTGATATCTGTCCTGATTTTAAGCCACAACTGACATCAGGGAGTTCAAAAATAACAGGAGGTGTTGATCTGTGGCACTACCAAGTCGAACATGACTGATAATGATGACGCCAAACTATAGTACTGGCCAATTTAAATGTGAAAGTTATTCCTACATATCAACATACCGTTATTTTTAATGAGACAAAAAGCTTTCGCCAGTCTGATGAGAAGGAATAATAACTACAAGTTTGCAGGGAAATGAGGATGATAAAGTTCAGGGAAATACAGGAGACATTGCAATACCCAGGAAAAGCCCACTGGATAAATTCAACACGTATTTCTGTCAGTGCAATACTTAAAGTAAGTGGGAAATAAAAACAAATGACAAAACTCAAGTCTCAGTAAAATTAAAATGAAAAATTTTCTTAGCTCACAACGATTTCATACACGAACGAGCAGCCAGCATGTAGGTCTGCGCATACTTTCATACTAGACTATTATTGTTATCACCAAACAGCATGTCGACACTTGCTTTGACTCCTCAACATTTCACACGTGTCATTAAGGCCTGAGCAGGCTCGTATTTAACCCATGGTGGGTATCATATTTTGACTTCACTCGCATCACATATAGATGTCTTGTCAACAATGAAACAGACGTATGTTTAGTTTCAGGTTTGTGACACCTATTAGAAGGGCAAATCACTGATTGTGTACAACGCAATTAATCCGCTAATATATAAAATCCCCATTTTGGGGGGCTCTGCCAGCCAGTGTTAAAGTGTAGACATATGTAAAATAACCTGTGATCTAAATAAAGCATCCAATTTTAAAGTTTCAGGTACAATTTGAGCCTTCTAGACAAACAAACAAAAAAATGTGTAGGCCCATGTATTCGCACGCGGTCAAAACCAGCGAAATGAAAAATTGGGGACCAAATCAGAATTTGTGGTGACTTTTTTCGATATATACTTGTGAACAATGTTGGGTGTTGACTCCTCCCCCCCCCCCCCCCCCCCCCCCCCCCCNTTTTCCCGTTAAAAGCTTGGGCAAAAGAAGTACTTTAATCTCCATGGAAGACATTCCCAGAAATCACAGTGGTATATGTAGAATAACACAAAATGGTAATAAGACCAAAGGAAGAAAAAACAATACTCAGGAAGAAAGAATACATGTACGATTTTTGGGGTGGGAAGGCCGGTATACATTACCTATTAGTCGAGCAAAGACGGATAACCCATTCTAGTTTATAGGCATTAGATAAATCAGTTTGTTCAGGAGAAGACACAGACCAGCAAGAGATCACATGTGGCAAGCCTAATCAAGTACTCTCAAGATGATCTTATAGTAGTAGAGAAGATTTGCGTAGTAGAAGGAAATGGCATAATGAAATTTGTTAGAGGGTGAGGGCAAATCGATCGATACTTGTACAATACTCTGAAATGACAGGGGGAAAGAGG
>JAWQUT010000070.1:1676184-1690643 GCA_033807755.1 Ellobium chinense
GTGTGTGTGTGTGTGTGTGTGTGTGTGTGTGTGCATGTGTGTGTGAGCAAGCGTGTGTGCACCCTCATTATCCTAATGAGTGCAGGAAAAGATGTAAACTTTGCATCTACCCATAAGAAACTCCTTCACACATTTGAAGTGGATTTACAAAATTCAAAAACATGTACCAGAGCAGGCACAACATAACTGTTAACTTTGTAACAACTAAAATCATGAGAGGCCATATTAACCATCAGATTGTCCTCAAAGACACAATAGTCGCACCAATAACTTCCAATTCAAAGGAAAATCCTTTAGTCATCCCAACAACAGACCTACCATTACTATCAATCGATCCAATAAACTAAACTGCAGAGTAAGTGGTAGCAGATGTACCAGTAAAAACCGGATGCCTTTGTTGACATCTGCTATCTCAGTTCAAACCTGATAAATACTTGATAAATATTGATAAATATTGGTGTCTTGAAATAAACACTCTTGGTTAAACAGTAATTTTGATCTTTGGGTCGTTAGAACATGTTCAGAAAAGAGTTGAGAGTATAAGTGGACTTCAAAAACTTGACCCCACTTTTGATACAAAATTTAATTTTCTGTCACATATATTCCCTTGTCTTTGGAGCCCCATAAGTATTTTTACATATATCTTCTATTTTTTTAATTGTTTGTTCATTTGTCTGGTTATTTGTCCTTTGGTCTGCTTTTGTACTGCCCAATGGTAGTTATAAGCCCATAGTCATTGTTACAATGGAAATAAACTTGTGAAATCTGAAAATTAAAAAAAGGCCACCACCGACATATTTGAGCTAATTAATTATGCTGAAATGTTTTAAACGTCATTTTTCCACTTCTGCTGCACCAAGTTTATTTCTTATAATTTGTGGGTGATTAGAATAAACATTAATTAAACCTAGCATGGATGGAGCTCCTTTACAAAGATGCTAGTCATTTTGTAAAATTCATCAAACTCACATAAACGATTAGTGGTTTCAATGTAAATAAAATATACTTTACTTCCTGTGTTAAGTCATGCTTGATACTTACAATCTAACTTAGTCATTGTGATTTTGCTAATTGTTTCAAAGGTTTAACACTTTCTTTTACAATGGAGAGACAAAGAAAGAGAAATTCTGTTCGAAGATAAGAAAATTTCATGGAGATCGCTTTACGAGAATGCCCAGGAGCGATTCTGCTGGTGAAGTTGAGGGTGATTCTATATCAGTTAGAGATCTTAACTTTAGTCTACATCCTTCTCCAAACGGTGTTGCCGATGATTAACTGCCAGACTGCCAGAACACGCATCTAATTATGTGCCTGTCCCTCATTCGAATCTCTCTTCATCCCCATAGAAACTGAAAGACTCTTCAAACTTTTCCCCGGAAGCCATTGATGTCAGTGGTGATACTGGATATGATCAGACTTAAAGACTCATCCAAATAAATGCTATGGTTAATCTATTTCAGTTATTTGCGTGTCTTTCGTGTAATGAAGATAAATAGATTCTTAAAACAGATGGACAGATGAGAAGTTTGGAACTTAAGATTACGGCTGCATGTAAGTGTCCTAGTTATGATTTTACAAAGTCTTACCGTTTCGCAAGCAGGGAGTTGCAGCAGCTGAAATTCGGAACTCAGATGACAGCAAATCTAATATGACCAACAAAATTGTTGACATGCACAAGAAGAAGTGTAGTGTGACTCCTATGCAGCTGAGGCTTTTTAATGAGCTCTAGATCGAAGGATTTTGACCTTGCTGAAAAGAGGACTGCACCGTCCTAAAGACCATATTAAATCGTACGATACCCTATTATTCCAATAAAACAGTCTTTCAAGTGTCTGTCATAATGATATAACGCCTCTGCTGGCCCCAGACAACCCACAGGGTTATATTATCTTACGTCAAATACGTTCTTGCCACATGGCCAAGCTGTCTAACCAGTGCTCTGCGGACATGTGAATAGCAAGTTGGTATGAATGTTTCAATTTCTCTGTGAATAGTAGATATGCCAAACAAAATCATGCTGAGGCAATAAAAATGCAGAATACTTTTTCTGGCGTACACTATCAAACTTTACGTTTAAATTTGTTATACCAGAACCTAAATTAAAGGCTAAATAATACATTGTCAGGTAGAGGTGTCTGTAACTGCTGGAACGTAAGTGACGTCAACGTTTTTGCCACAGGCTTCAGCTGATCGAGGAAGGAGAATAATTCTGGACGCAAGGGCCAAACCTGGTAACTCTAGCTCTCCTAATTGCGTCATATTACATACGCGCACGGTAACAGAACGATGCTCTTTCTTCGAAAAATTGACTCGGTGGGCACCATAGATAAGTTTTAGAGAGGAAAAGTATGGAAAAACGGAAAATTATTTTTGATGTGCGCGTCCTACTTTAACTACTAGTGAAACTTAAGAAAAGGCGTGGGTCAATGTGAACTTTTCTTCTCGATGGTGCTGGATGTCCTGGCTACTGTGTAACGATTATCCATTCTGCCAAACGTTCTGCTATCCCAAAATACTATTCTCTCTTTCGTGTTCGAATACTTCAGCAAAATCCCACAATGACAGCTCGTCGAGGCCCGGACAAGAAAGACTGTCATAAAAGCATGAAAACTGACACATTATCGATATCAGAGTTACTTGGTTTTCACTGTAAGCCCATCTGATGGCCGTTTTCATCATACTGTGTTGCTCAGTTAATGAATCCATTGGGATTTTATCATTGCTGGTGAAGACTGCATGGGAGAGTCAATAGCAATTCTTCTGGGGATCAGTGGGAGAAAGAATAAATTTTACGACTGAATCAGATACGGTAGTCGTCGATTCCGCAGTGATATTAAATAATTATACTGTGTCGTTATTTTTGTTTTAATCCGAGATTAGTAAATTGAGGAGATGGTATGTCAAATCTTGCTGAGTACCTTCTTTGAAATGCACATGCATTTGATATCAATGACGTGTCCACGATCCAAGAGTTCGAATGTGACCCTGATTATCCTCTAGGAAAATACAATTATTTATTTATTATAATACAAGATTATTTAGTCTAATGCTGCTGTACACTGAGTCGGGCTAGTTTTTGTATAAAAGTACAATCCTCTGCGTTATTACAGTTCATTCACTGCTCACTTGCATTTTCTTCAATGATGTATGGGATTGCAACAAGACATATCAAACATCCACGTAAAAAGGTATTCTTTCGTTTCCTACAGTTACATCCATTTCTGGAAATATATTTTAGTTTGGTGGTTAGTATCCATACATCTAAATAATATGAAGCTCGTTGCCGTATTTTCTGGAAGTACGATTATGTTGGGAAATTGAGTCATTGTAGTGTTCAAGATGGCATACGCCTGTGTTGTCTGGTGAAATTAGGTGCATCTGTATTACGCCCCATCCATGTAGCTGACACAGCAATTATTATACGTTTTTATGACCTGGAAGGGAAACAACATTAAATTAGAGAGATGACAGGTTGCATTGATCAGGTCGATTACTTTCTCCAGAGTGAGATTAGCCTTGGGACGGTCTCGTGTGGTTTGTATGAATCACTATGGGCCACAGAGTGGGTGAGCAGTACTTTCTTATGTTGCAACTAGACTATAAGCTGCATGAACCTTAATTTCTTTTATTTTTGATGACACTATTGTTTGCTATTGTTGTTGCTGGTGTTGATGTATTATTGTTCTTGCTGACATGTCAATCACAGCTCTGAATGGCGAAATGCAAAACACTGTTTTAGTGGTGTGTATTATGTTGGCTTCTATAAAACAACTTTTTTTTTCCTGGCATGAGCAAAGTCGACGCAGAGATTTTCAAAAAATGCTTTTGGAACATAATATATTAATCAACAAGACAGTACAATAAGCAAGTACCTTGGATAATTGACATCGGTTTCAAAAATTCACTCAAAGCGACAGGCCTTGCCACACAAGATGATTTGGGCTGAGGCTAGTATGGTCCTATTGATGGTGTCGGATGGTTAGCAACTGCTAACTTCCTACAACACTACTGCCGATAAATAATCCACGTGGCTTCACAGACTTCACGCTATGTGTCCGCTTGTGTATGGTGAATACCGTCGATTGAAGGTTATTTAAATTTTACGAGTTCCAGCAATAATAGTGGTTTACCCCTATGTACCTGCTGCTCATAACACACGCCCGGCTCCCTCCATCCCTTCCCCATTCCACACACACTACCTCTTTTCATCATTTAGTATTACTACAATGTCTAGAGGTCAGCAGATAAGCTCAGTTTTTTTCAAGGTAAGTTGCATAGTTCAAAATCCTGCAGCAGCCAAACATCCGGTCGCATGCATCTAGACTAAAGCTTACTCCATCTAAAATCCTGCAGGTAGTGACGAAATTAGTACACTTTTAAGCCATCCACAATTCCACTTTCGATATTCGCAAAGGAAGGCGAGGAAGGCAAATGATTTAGGGCCTATGTGTAATGTAATACTGAATCTAGTTAATTTTGAACCGATAGATGATAATTATTATGATATCAGTATGCCTTATGAGATTTTGCTGCTTCAAATTGCGTCACCGTTCATAATTCTCATCTTGGCCTGCAGTTATCCAACTAATTTCAAAGAATGTTGTCCTGTGTCCGGTCTCTGTTCTTGACGCAGTGGTGACACATGCTTGTAGAAGAAGATCCGAGTTTCACTGATTATTATGAGAGGGCAGATTCCATTATCATGTCAAGGAATCTTGAGCAGACGACCTGGCATTTCTTAAACTTCATCTTTTCATTTTATCCGTCTTTCCTTCATTCCTTGTGATCCCTTTTCTCCTTTCTTTCTTTCTTTCTTTCTTTCTCTTTTTTTAAAAGTCTTCCCGTATATTTCTTTTTCTTTTTACTATGTCCTTCTTTCTCAGTCGCCTCCTCCAGCATTCTATCATTCTCTTCCTCCGCAATGGCCTTGCATTTTTTGGGCGTTCTAATCCTTTTTTTTTTTTTTAGATTCTTTTCATCTGTCCCTGTAACGCCAAGCATTAGCTTTTGAAAGCTGATGCCAGCCGAAGGAAATGAGTAGATTTTCCTGTTGACGGACTTCATGCTGTTTGCCCTATTGGCGGACAAAACGAGAATGATAGAGAGGGAGACGAGAGAGAGAGATAGAAAGTCAGAGAGAGAAAGAGAGTAAGAGAAAGAAAGAGAGGGTGGAACGAGTAGCCATCTAAAATAAGCCAACGACTCTACTGTGACTGTTACCATTTAACTGTCCACACTTTCGTCCATGCCTTATAGATCCATCTTACAGTCTGTCTCTCTCTTCCCATTAATCTATCCGTGCGTCTGTTTTCTTGTGCGTTCCAAAAATATTTCTCCGCCGGTTAGTTGTTCAATAGATCTCTACAGTCTGTCTGTCTGACCTTCTGTTGGTTTGCCTTTTCTATCTGTGTCTTATATATTCTACTTATTTTACCTCCTTCTAAAGTTCCCTAAACCTTCTCTTGAGATTCAGCCCTCGGATATACACACAAACCACTATCAGCAGCACAATGTCATCATCTTAGATCCACCACTTGTCTCTCCTGCGCCTGTACAATCCAATAAATCCGCTAATAAATAAAATCCCCCTTTTTTGGGTCAGCCAGTGTCAGGGTTTAGAGATATGTAAAATGACTTGTGTTCTTAATAAATCATCCAATTTAAAGTTTAAGGCACCTACAATTTGAGCCTTCTAGATAGAAAAATAAATTGTGTAGGTCTATGTATTAGCACGCNAGCTTACGTCAAATACGTTCTTGCCACATGGCCCAGCTGTCTAGCCAGTGCTGTGCGGACATGTGAATAGCATGTTGGTATGAATGTTTTAATTCCTCTGTGAACAGTAGATATGCCAAACAAAATCATGCTGAGGCAATAAAAATGCAGAATACTTTTTCTGGCTTACTCTATCAAACTTTACATTTGAATTTGGAATACCAGAACCTTAATTAAAAGCTGAATAATACATTTTCAGGTAGAGGTGTCTGCAGATGTTGGAACATAAGTGACGTCAGCGTTTTTGCCGCGGGCTTCTGCTGATCGGGGAAGGGGAATAATTCTGGACTTAAGGGCCAAACCCGGTAACTCTAGCTCTCCTTATTGCGTCATATTACATACGCGCACGATAACAGAATGATGTTCTTTCTTCGGGAAATTGACTCGGTGGGCACCATAGATAATTTTTAGAGAGAAAAGGTATTGAAAAGTGGAAAATTATTTTTGATGTGCGTGTCCTACTTTAAGGTTCTTGGCGCCTATTAGAAGAGCATATCACTCATTCTGTACAATCCAATAAATCCGCTAATAAATAAAATCCCCCTTTTTTGGGTCAGCCAGTGTCAGGGTTTAGAGATATGTAAAATGACTTGTGTTCTTAATAAATCATCCAATTTAAAGTTTAAGGCACCTACAATTTGAGCCTTCTAGATAGAAAAATAAATTGTGTAGGTCTATGTATTAGCACGCGGTCAACCAGCCTCATGAAAAATCGGGGACCAAATCAGAATTCGTTCGAAGTGACCTATTTTGCAAGAGATTTCTGAAAATTTTGGGCGTTGACCCCCCTTGTTTTCCCCTTAAAAGATCGGGCAAAAGAAGCACTTTAACCTCCATGGGAGAAATTTCCCGAAATCACAGTGGCATTTGTAGAATAACACATAACGTCAATAAGGCCAAAAGAAGAAAAAAACAATAGGTTCCAAGAACCTTAACCAGCAGCTAGTACCTGGCATGTATCCACTTAGAAACACAATGTTTACATCATCTAGGCTATCCGGACAGTCTTTCAAACTTCCTCTTCTACTTTGCCCCTCCCCAGCCCCTTCCCCCCATCCCCCCAATCCAGCCTGTATGGAATTTAGATCTACATCTACATGCTGCAAATTCAGTTTACATGACACAGNCATGACATACGCTTTTTTCAGAATGTTTTTTGCTCATTCTTTGTTTTCCTTTTCTCTCATATTTTCCTCTCCTTCCCCTCACCCTCTGACACACACACTCAGTGTTGGTAAAAAATGCACCAAATATCACCAATATTGTTTTAAATTTAAGATTTCATTAAATGAAGAAATTTTCTTCCTTCTTTCTTTCCTCCTTCCACCATCAACCATTACCCCTTCCCTCCCCACCCCACCNCCCTACCCCACCCCACCCTTAAGAAAAATCACCATCCCACCCTTCTCAACCCACTCCATAGGCCCACATGGTACTGTCAAAGGAAGCTGCATTATCTTTAAACTCTTTTGGGCAGATGCACCAAACTTTTGTTTCTCCAGGGCTTCTTCCTTATTCAATAATAAAATGACCCTTTTCACTCTCAGGTTTTAAATGTGTGGTTACAAGTGGATTTGACCATTTAGGGTTGCAAATATGGTCAACTAAAAACCATCTGCTCAAGCCAAAGTGTTTGCATGGACACAATCACCAGCAAAGAGAGGGTCATTTTACCCCTTTCCTTCCACTCATTCCCAGGTCAATTCCCTCTGACAATTCCCTACTAGCTCTCCTCCAAATAGGCTACCATGGCAAAATTTTAGGGTTGAACTGTACGTTCATGGGAGCTTTCAAAGTAGCATAGGATTTGTCATCAAGAAAAGTGGCTATTTTGAGAGGTATCAAACTCTAAATTGGGCCATAAGAATGATCCAAGACAGCTATTTCAGCAAACATTAGCACATTTTGTGGGAAAATGAATGTTCTTGACAGCTGACAATAGCATATTTCTCCAGGAACTAACAAAGGCTATCAATACCCCATCCACTTCATCACAGTGAGTGAGACTATTGAACATTTTCTGTGTCCCTTTGCAAATATACCTCACCACAGGAATATCATCCTCTATCATTAAAGAGGCAAGAGAGAGAGACTTCAACAGTAAAGAATGCATCACTATTGACTACTCAAAACATAATGTTGGATAAGATTAGATGTCTATGAGCTTACTCGCTTTTGCTATTCATCTCTCCCAGGCCTGTCAAACTGGGACGGCAATCATCACGGGGTCATCCTACTACACATGTTCTCGTAAGGCCATTCTCAGTTTCACAGGGCTTTGACCAACAACCAGCCTTCCTATTTTTCCACAAGCTACCCGGCTCGAGTCTGAGATCATCCCTCTGTTTTCACACTGTCACACTGAGGAGTTAAGTCGCAATGTTCATACCCCCTCCTCCACACACACACACACACACACACACACACACACACACACACACACACACACACACACACACACACACACACACACACACACACATACACACATACACACACATGCACATGCATACTCACATTCAGCTCCTGCATACGCTTCTTGCACCATCAAAATTCTGATATCTCACTTTCAGAATCGGCCCATACAAATGCAGTGAATTATGTGAAAAGTCCCAGGCTGTTGACCCTCCAGCCACATCCCATTAAAGCCCCTCCCCCCTCCCGCTCTCCTGCCACCCAAAATCCTTCCTGCCATCCCATCCTCACGATCTGGACCAAACCTTGACCCACTACTTTTCATTTCCTTACAATCTCCAGGTAGAGGGAAGGAGAGGTTCATTAACCTTTGAACCCGTATCTAGAAAAAGTCACGGTAAGCGCAGCAAATTGGTGCAGACTATACATATTTACAGTTTTCATACTTCTAATATGACACAACAATTCTATAGGACAGTAAAGGTCAACAACTGTACTACCATTATTACTTTTAATATGACAAGACATAATAATATGCCTTGTACAGGGAATCCGCGACATTTTACCTGATGTTGTCAATGTGAACATTTTTCTCTGATAATGGAAACATTTCTTGAATCAATTCTGAATGTAGAAGAACAAGAGCCAGTTAGTTCAGGGACGCCCTGTGGTCTTAAGACTATTGCCACGTTTATCACTTTTCGCTCAGCTTGCGCAATGATTTATCAGAATGCATCATCTCTTTTGGCTCGTTACTCTCCTCCGCTGCGCTCTTCACTTTAAATTTCAACACATGTCATAAATTCATGCATAAAACTGTGTAAACAGAGAGCAGCAAACGGCAATCTTATTTTGGCTACTTGTACGGCAGCCGTATGAGCAATCTTCCCTGAAAGTGTGCTAATTTAGCGGATAACTGCCACATTAATCACGTTAAATCACTCCATGATAGTGGTAAAGCGTGATTCATGGCATAATCCCAGAATATAATATATGATCAGATTGTATGACCCAACAATACCATCTTTAATATAATGTCTAATCTTCACTTCACTTATGACAGATAACACAGATTCTGCAGGTCTGTCTTTTATATTTAATGTGCTAAACATAAAGTAAAGCATTGACAGTCAAAAATAAATGTGACTGTATAACTCGAGGATCAATAATTGTATGCAGTCAATATAAAATGCGTATCTATCAATGTGTCCTTCTGGGAGTTGAGATAGGAGGAAGATCAATTCCTGGCACGAATGCCCATTGTCTAAGATCTTAACTTCAGCTGACTTTTCATCTTTGGGACGTCGAATAAACTACACTGAGCAAAGTGTGGCAAATACAGAGGTTGGAGGACGACAGTCATGTTGTGTGAGACCAGAAACTGCTGAATTTTGATGAAAGTGGAGTGAACTGGCACGTAGTCATAGTGAAGCCATCAAATGTTGTTGGAACGTAGTGCCAGCAACCTTCGTCTCATTTCTTCACGCAAGCGCCTAATAAGCTCACGAGTAAAGATCAGCATTGACAGTCTGACCTGCACACCTAGTAGCCAACTCCGTGTTAAGCAAAATGCATCGAAAGGACAGGAAAAAAAAACAGGAAACCCTTTACTTCTACAGGAAAATTCGGTGGAAAATGATGCAAAGGCCGTCAGATGCAGAGGGCGAAAATTCTGGGCAGCCTGGAACAATAGTTGGGAGCAGGGCGAGGAGGGGAACTGTTATCTTCACCGGCCAATCGGGAAAAATGGCTGGCCGTGATCGTCAACACCAGCCGGCACGGCACAGAATGATGACACATGGAATGGACAATACTGTAAAAGTTTCTCGTAATGGCATCATTCATCAATTTATTATGCATTTCGTCTTGCCGTATCAGATCGAATGTTTGGCGCAGATCGATGAACGCTCAGTATAAAGATTTCGTTTCCGTGTAATCAGTTGAGTAAGGTGGTATGAAAGTACGAAAATAAAAAGGAGTGGCTAAAGCTTCTCAACGGAAACGCACCTTGGTCTTCATGAAATACTCAGCCTCTAAGGATAATAGACTAATAAGACTTTCGCTGCGGGTTAACGAAAAGAGTTCGAAAACAATAGGTAATGCTTTTAACGGTTCTGTAGTTTCTGGAGAAGACATGCGCCGCTTCCCACCTTCTTTACTGATATATGATTAATTGTCACTTATATTGTTATTGTTTTTATTGCTCGTAAATTTGATGGCAACACTGATCATTTCATTCTCCTTTTCACCCATTAGAGGTCGGAGATCTAGATGGTGAAATGAGATCAGTAGTGCTCTTTCACTCTTTTTTTTTGCCAATATGATTTCACTGCCGTTCAATGTGACCTTGTCTACAATAATCGACGGAAACGTCAAGATAAAATGCTATGATTACCTAATACAATGCAATTAAATGCAGGAGCATAGCGCTGGAGTTACCACTAGGTAGGCACACCTGTACATAAATCTCGGCATTTTTCCCTAACGTTACTCTACGTTCCAGTAGGTGGGCGTGCAGTAGCATAAATGAAACCGACAAACGTACATAATAATATTATAGATTACAGATCTGTTCCATCATCTAAATCAAGAATGCATGATAGCAAAACAATGATAATAGCAATAGTGTAAAAGTAGGCATGGGTCTATCTTTGGCCTACATATCAAGCTTCCTCTTATAAACTACAGTATAAGTTTTGAGGCTTTTTTTTTTTGTCGCGAAGATCTGGCTTTCGCTAATTTTGCGAGTTAAGCTTCACTCGCGAAAATTGCCTCCCGCATACAAAAATTTCCGTTCAAAATTTTTCTAAAGGTGATTAATCGATGATGTGGAAACTACTATTACTATGCCCATGCATATATACTGTGTCAGCTACGCAGGGGCGTAGCGTCCATGTAATCTATGAATCTGAGATTACCAGTTCATAATAGCCATTATACATTCATTATATAGTTTCCATCTAATACAATTTTACTAATGCTGAGTGCTTTCTAAAATGTTCAAATACCTTCATCGTTTTACATGTATTACACTTGCGTACAAGCGTTGGCGTACAATCTTGTCTACGCTACTTAAGTTTTTTGCAGTACTAATTTGTGACTCGGTACTCGTCTCGCAGATTCTCCATACGCACAGTGTATTGTATTCGAAGGAAACGTCAATGGAAAAAGCATTTTAAAAAAAGAGGTCAGTAATCTGAGAGAAAAATTTGATTATCCTCTACGCACACTGCATTCCCATCCCACTCCCCCCACTTTTTTGGTTTGACGTGCCGCGAACGGTGTTAAGAACTCAGTTGCCAGTTTTTATCAAACGGGAGCCAAATCACAACCGAAAAAGTACCAAAATATAGCATCGAACGGCGGCCTGGGTCAAGATTTGACATAAGATCAGAAATTAATGACGACTTGTGTTTGTAATGGATATACACTGGTATTATACTTATCATAAACATTTCTATTTCTACAAGTATTAGAGCAATGTAAGATCTGACCTATAAATGGAAACATTTTTAGATTGATCCTTAATCCGGGCTCATCTGGCAACAGAAGTACCGGTACCAAGCAGTTTGGTAGAAGTACACGTAAACTAAAAGTGTTTCTAAACGAAATTAGTAACTATTGATGTACAGTCGGTTAGAGTTAAATATGAACCAAAGAGCCAGTCAGTTATTTGAGAACTACGTACTTTATAGCCAAAAATCTGATAATTGGTTCCGAGAGAACCAAATTTGGCAACCCTGTTCCAGAGGTTTTTCTTCCTTTTATTTTTCTCCCGAGGACTAGAGAAAACGGCACCGTAAACATTAAAATATTGCAGAGCTCATGATGATCACAATAGCATTAGTTCATTTTGCTGAAACATGAATAATTTCTAAGACCATTAACCTTACAGCTTCTTTTAGTGGAAGTAAGGAAAGAGACCTCAATACCTTTTACATTAAGTGTCTCGTCCTGCTCTGTTTGACTGGTGTCAACGCTTCTTGACGACAACTTTATTATGATACTGTACATGATATTTTTACAGCATTTTGAATACCGTACTTTGATGTGACGGTCTTGAGGGAGACTGGAAGCTTTTTTTTTTTTGTCTTATTTTTACACGAATACCGACAGCAGTGCTGGTTTTAGGCGAATTTGCAATCTGCTATATCGAAACTGAGGGAGTCTTATTCAGGTCAGTTCTGTAGTCTTCGTACCGACTTTGTTAGCAGGTTGATGTAAGTGGTATGGATGCTCAGTAAGCTAATTTATAAATACTGACTGTGGGAAAGAAATTTATAAACAATACAAACATTATGAGCAAACAAAAAATTAAATGTATTTATATCTTGCCCCCCCCCNAATGCTGGTTAGATGTAAGTGCTAGATTACCAAAAAAATCACCCTCGCTACGCCCCTGCACCTACGTCGTTCTGCAGAGTATTATAGCGCGTTCACAAATAAATGAACAAACAATACTTTTTCTTATTCCTTTTCCTATATGTTTCGAAGTTGTGTGTGAGCCCTTTAACCAATTTGTCTTAATAGGAAATATTTTATGCCTCTTTCTCCTCTGTTCGTGCTAAAGCTTTAATAATAATTAATAAATAATCGCAGTTCCGCTTGGTCAATACTTTTACAACAAGATGACGTAAAAGGATAACACCAAAGCATCGCTTCGGTGCACTTCGGTTATTTGCATCGTCATTCCCGATAAAGGTAAATAACAGAGATGCAGAAGAATATAAAAATGCTGCGCTGGAAACTAAAATGACTTCCTGTTCTACGAATGGAAATATGGCAGAGTGGCGGTCTTTATAAGGAATAGCTCTATACAGCTATACTCTATACCGGTAGTCTATTGGTAGTCTACTGGTTCATTGATGAAGAGAAAGAGACAAAGAGTAAGAGGTAATAAGATACCAATCGCACCGAAACGCAGTACAGATGAACACCCTGAAAAAAGACTAAAACCGCAGCGGCGGTTGGGAAGCATCCTTATCTATGAAATTATCCGTGAAAGTTTTGATGAAAATAATCTAGTGAAAAAAAGTATACAAAGAATTATACAAAATGTAAATTATAGATCCAGAGATGGTTAAAGGCCTTTTATCCCGAAATGGCCTCGCATATGTATGGATGGAACAGAACGTTGAAGATGTAAACGTATTTCTGTCTGAGTTTAAAACACGTTTAATAGACTGAATGGAAGGAGGCAGTGACAGCCAGTAGTAATAATAGATTGTTAAAACATATCAAACCAGACCTGGAATAGGAAAGTTACCTAAAAGTATGTCAGTGCGAAGCAAGGAGGATGGCTCTTACTAGGATCAGACTAAGCTCACATGCATTCATGGTGGAAAGGGGGGGGTNGGGGGGGGGGGGGTTGGGAGAGACCTAAAGTAGACCATATGAATAGAAAATGTAGCTTCTGTAATGATATCTATATCTATGTCTGATAGTATGTCCACGGTTTAAGGAAGTTAGGAAAAAATTACTCCCGGAATATATTTAAAAGTTAAACCAAATATGTATAGATTAGTAAAATACTTTAAAAGTGAATAGGGTGAAGACATATGCGGACTGAGTAATTTATGTTTCGGAATAATGAAAAAATATAATTCAGAAATTTGAGCCAAAATGGGCACCCTCTGGCAAGGAATTTGGGAAAGGGGTTGGGGGGGGGGACAAGCAGAGAGTGTAGTTTGAGAGAGTGAGTGATTATAGCAGTAATGCCATGATTTGTGTGTCAGTTTAACTCTCGAAAGTCTGGGTGTCAGCTAGATGAGAAAGTGATAGATGAGTGGCAATAGTGTGCATGAGGAACACGGTAGATGTCATGGTACTCATGTAATATTGTATTGTAATGCATTATGTTGGCCTATAGGATGCTTCAGAACGCTGCTCGCTGAAACGGAGTACCCCCAAGCGATCTATTTTTAGCCGCGCCGTCCGAACCGGCGGCTGACTGTTACCTTCATTCATGGGTGAAAGGTCAGATTCGTGCTGCCTTCGATGTTGACTGTTGTGTTACTACTACTAGTATTACTGATTAGACTGCTAGGCGTAACTTAGAAGTTTGTTCAACCAATGCCTCGGAACATGCATTGCGCATAGAGTACTTGCCACTTGAACATGACAAAGGAAATAACATTGTCAAGATCTGAAGAGAGTATTTTTTTTTCTCCTTTTGCCGAAACTTTAGAAATTTCCGAAATACAGGCTGTACCACTAATTTAAGACCATGCAGTCAAGAACTTTTTGGTAATGGTGCTACGCAGTCAAGA
>JAWQUT010000070.1:1714150-1727622 GCA_033807755.1 Ellobium chinense
TCTCTCTCTCTCTCTCTCTCTCTCACTCACACACACACACACACTCACTCTCTCACTCACACACACACACACACACACACACACACACACACACACACACACACACACACACACACACACACACACACGTATATTCTTTCCTCAGGTCCTTTATAAGCATGATCATGACCATTATCATCATCATTAGCATTATTATCATCATCATCATCATCATTATCTTCATCATCAGTGATGTGGGCATCACCTTCAGCAAGTTGACGAGTGGCGACCAATGTGCCGTAAACGTTGTCTCCAGCGACAATTTGTACCCGGCGACAATTTGTGGCGTAACATACCACCTTATCGTCTTCATTTGGACGGCTTTTTTTTATTAAATAATGCAGTCGTTTCGGGAGGATAAGGCAATGTAATCGTGTCATCACAAGCTCTCAGAACAATCTCTCCTACCCAGAAATAGAAGGGGAGAAGGGCAGGCTGGAGTCTCTTGAAAGATCAAAGACAACTTACTTGTTATAGATGTACATTTCGAGATGATTGGAAAATCAGCCCTTCGCAGCAGTTCTTCAAAAACGTTGTAAACTTGGCCTAGCATGCTCCCTGAGTGGGGTGGGTGTGTTGGGGATGGAGGGGAGGGGGGGAGCAAAGGAAAGATGTATCCTTGTTCATCAATCCAGTGCTGGCTAAGCTGATTTATTGTTAGAATCTGACAATAGGATTTTTCCATGTCCTTTTCAGTTTTTAATGATTTTAGTCCACAAAACATCCTTATCACGAAAGCTTTTGATGCCACTCGATCATTGCTGAGAACTGTTTGTTCTTACGACCGATATTTGTGTGTTTGCTGCTCTTTCCCGCTAATACAAAACTGGGAACACATGCGTTTTTATGTTGAACTCTGCCCCAATAATCCAAACGAAAACCAAGAAATCCGGTCTTTGATTACGTATCCCTGTCATATGTGTAATCTCATTAAATACGTCTCGTGTATATGCCTGTCAGCTCTTGCCATGAATGCAGGTTTGTAGCAAAACAAGTTATGAGACATCACGAAACTCCCACTTATATTCTTCTTCCTCCCCCCAATCGAAATAATAATAATGATAAGCAATGATGCATACCTCCCCACCACCACCACTCCCCATACACACCAAGTATGTGTCGCCAAATTTAGAATGAGCTTTAAAGGACTGCACATATATGTATAATATAATATATACCTAGACAAGAAATCCTATCTTTAGATCCCTCAGACCCTTGGAATTGGGGGAGGGAGGGGGTGAATATCGGACCGATTTTTTTCTGAAAGACCATTAGTTTGAATTGTTACCCCGAAGGAACCATGTTATTTTGGCCTACAGAGCCGCTCATGATGTAATTATATAAGATGATGTTGTATTGATATCAAAATTAATATGTATCGGTGGTCATTTCACACAAAACAAAAAATAATACAACTGCTAATATTTCAAATGTGCGATATCAACAGATTTGCCTTGGATTCTTTCCACATTCGGATGCAAATTCAATTGTAATAACTTCACAGCAAACAATATTAGTACATACTGTCACCATTAGTGTCGATACCTTAGCAGTTCACATCTACAAAGGAGATAAGTAGTGGTAAAAAAGGCAAAAAAAGGCATGCTCAATAATCAGGCTGATTCCTAACCAATTCTTGATCAGAACATCTCTGTTGATTAAAGACATCCAAAATCTCTCTCTCTGTCTCTCTCTCTCTCTCTCTCACACACACACACACACACACACACACACACACACACACACACACACACACAAGTCAGCAATATCCAACGTCCATATGTTGACAAATAAAGTAATAGCATCTGGAAACAGTTACAAATGGGCCACATTTTATTCTGATCCGGGTGTAACCGCTTTCCTCGAGAAGAAATGCAAATCTCGAACATTTAGTTCTTTTTCTTCTTAACCAATAACTTTATACTGATTTTGACTGTGAAATTTTATGGATATATTGAGCTGGGAGCTAGCACAGAAACAGTCCAGTCTGCAAACTGCTTTATCTCTGTTTGAAACTGGGACAATTTGTTTCCTTTAAATATCATATCTAACACACTGTCCTTGTCGTCCCGATACAATTTTACGCTTTTAGATCATACAATAACAAAAGCTAATGAGTTTACCATCACACACGACAATAGCATGGTTGCTGGTTTAACATCTACATATCGGCAATATTATTTGAAATACATGCATCTATTTCAAGGCAAATTGTTTGATAATGAGCACACTCATTTAAATAATCCCTGCTTCTTATCTCCGTTTATTTGTTTTTGCTTCTTTTTTTGTTAGTTCGTTCGGTTTGCTTGTTTATTTATTTATTGGTTTGTTTCTTTCTTTCTTGCGTTCTTTCTTTCTTTTTTTTTCGTTGTTAAGAAGATAAGCAACCACTTTACATGAAAATTTATTTTTTTAAAAATAGGTATAGTTTTGAAAAAAGGAACGATTAGTTTATTGAGCAAGTTAAAGCAAGAGGTTGTTTCTCACAAAATACAAGTAATTCTTGTATATAAGGTTTTAACGAGATAGCTAAAGAAGTTGTCTTGCAGTTTCCATGAAGTTTGGTGAAAGCATTCAGTCAGGTTTTAAATAAAATCCAATGCAATTTTTTTTGTACGTATCAGATCAAAAGTATTATCTCACAAAATTTATAATTAACAGTTGTATTTCACGTGAGAATTGAAAACGTTACCATTTTGTTTGAAATAGTATGGAATGTTGGTTTCAGGTTGGTTGGCAATCAGCAAGCGTTTACAGCCTATTTTCAACAATAGGCTTCTCACCCTACACAAATTGCAAATGCCGGCATATTTCAATTCCGGAGTTTTATTAGAAGTTAATAACCACGTTGATATGTCTGGGTATGGATTTTAGGCTGTTTGAGTCTGTAATTACACATTTACACATTTTTGAAGTCACTCACTTTTAAGAAACTGCTAGATCGTGAATCCACTCCAATAGCCGTCTGATTTTTTTGTCTGCAGTCCATTTTCATTTTTAAACTGATAAATTACTATTTTAGCTTGTCGGGATATTAATTCAGTTGCTTGCTATGCATTCTCTCTTTAATTAGGCAACGGTATATGTTTAAAATCCTTCCATCTCTGAGAATGTACCATCATAATTTTCAAATTCTTAGAGATTTTAACTAATTTCTAAAAATGTGAATCACTTTGTTGGCATGCCTAGATATGAATTTGACAGTAGACTAGATTCGATCACTGAAAATGTAATCTAAAAATTAGCTGGGTCGACAAGAAAAAGGGACCCGGACAGTGCAGGTCAGCAATGCCAGTACCTAGAAACAACAATTTAGAGTCCTTATTATATTTGGAGAGAAGGATGAAAAGAAGTCATGAGATGTGTTATTACCTAAAGTATTGATTCTTCCTACTAGAAACATCGATGGCCAGTTTTCTGCACTGCTTCTGTATATTATGACGTTAGTGATAATCCGATAACAAGTCATGAGTCAACTCTCCATTTTAAATGTCAAGCCCATGACTTATCGTCAGCGGGACGTTGACATCAGATTATACTCTGTTTGCTCTTACCTAGCTCTTCTATAATTAAGTTCCCTCGAACAAAAAGATTGTGGACGTGACAATGAATGAGCATGTCCATGGCTGAAGGCCGCACTCAAAGGAAAGGAGCTGTATTCAGATAACATCCTCAGTCCTGAAAGCCAGGCAAGTTTCTCAATGCCACGCTATGGTTGCCTTCATCGAAACTTGTTGCAAACAACGTAATACGGTAAATTTCACAATCCATACAAACTACCGTGTTTTCAGCAAGCATAAGCTTAAGTGAAAGTAAACCTCTTAACATAGAATAATGATCAGAATCAAAGAACAGACTTTGGCAGGCTATACTTAAACTAGGCACTACACTTTTTTTAAAAACTCTTTTAACTTGATATGCTATGCACCTGCAAACAGCTATGCTTTAGACACGGCAGGAAGTGCCCGGAGAGTGTAGCTGAAGAAAGATCAAATAAGATATGTCAAATTTCACATAAACTAACAAACTGCCTTTCTGTTTATTGTTATTATCAAGATGCTGTAAGTTTTATTTTTACATGTGTGTGTGTGTGTGTGTGTGTGTGTGTGCGTGTGTGTGTGTGCGTGCGTGTCTGTCTGTCTGTCTGTCTGTCTGTCTGTCTGTCTGTCTGTCTGTCTGTCTGTCGAGACATACATAGCTGAAATTTTACCATTTTCAACTAGTCATTTCATCTTTGAGTACACAAGTCAAAAAGAGGTATGTGTTCAATGATATTGAGAGAAATGCGGTATTTTAGCTATAATTACTATGATTTTTCAAACGTTAGAATTAAATGCAGGAAAAGCGTTGGATCCTTTTTAGGTAGAAGCTCTGAAGTATTTCTGACTTGTGGTTTTATTGTTTTGCTCTGACAATTTTGAAAATACTGAAATCTGAATTATTTGATCATCCCGTATTAAAGGTCACGTGGCGATGGGAGGTAAGTTGGTAGATCAGTTTGATTGACTGATTAATGGACTAAGTGACTGAATGATTGATTGAACGATCGATAGATCAACTGTTTGTTTGATCAATTGATTGATTGACTGACTGATCGAATGACTGATTGACTGATCGATCGATCCACCCATCCATCCATTCATTGTGATCGATCAATAATTAAATTGAATTTGATATATTAATCAACTAACCAACCAACCAATCAACCGACCAACCAATCATTCAATCAATCAATCAATCAATCATTCAGCCATCCATCCAACTATCAGAGTTGCAACAGAATCGATGCATTTCTTGTTACTCATGACCATTATTATGTAAAATATAGAATTATTGTCACAATTAAAGTGGCCAACACGAATATAGTTAAAGCATTGTCGGTGCCATTATGAGATATATAATGTCGTTTTTAATGCGTAATGTACGGCTGGCAAAGTCGTATGCATATATGTTTTGTGTGAATGGTAATCGATGATTTGGTAGTGCAAATATACGCATGAAGGCAATAGAGAGTGAGGGTTTCAAAGCTCACGAAAATCAGTAGTTTGCTGGATGAGCCCCTCAGAAGTGTTTTCATTACACAGTACAGCAAAATGTTACTAAGTAGTGAGTCAGCCGTGTGCTATCTGTACCTTGTTATCATGATTGCAGACGATAAGATGTGTAACACTGGGAATCCACAACTTTGTATTAAGGAAATTCCAAAGCTGTAATTGGTTCCTACATTGTAAAACAAGTTTAACAAGTTTTATTGTACATGCCTTCTTCTTCTTCTTCTTCTTCTTCTTCTTCTTCTTCTTCTTCTTCTTCTTCTTCTTCCTGTAAGTTGCGGTGATAGATTGTTAGTGGCATTGTTTGCCGTCCTTTGTATTCTTCATGTTATCTCATGGCTTCCACGGCCTCTTTCTACTCCTCCACTCATTCTCTTCCATGACCATAACCCTTCTTTTCTACCATCCAGGGAAATTAATATTCTGCACTTCTCCTCTATCAGTTCCCATTCCTTCCTGTGGCTTTTATGTGACCCTTTAACAGGTTCATTTCTTTGTTTCCCTTCATGTTGGCACTTTCTCTCAAGCTTGAAATAGGTGCCAGAAAATGAGCAGGTGCGTGTGTGTGTGTGTGTGTGTGTGTGTGTGTGTGTGTGTGTGTGTGTGTGTGTGTGTGTGTGTGTGTGTGTGTGTGTGTGTGTGTGTGTGTGTGTGTGTGTGTGTGTGAACACATTTAAGTATGTGTGTGTGCTTAGCAAATTAGAATGTCGCCAGAGGCCAGAGTGCGTGGTCGCAAACTGAGGTCGAGGAGAGGGCGAAGGGAAGCCAGAGGGCAAGTTTCTTAGACCTTCAAATATGTCCGGAGGTGCAAATGTGGCAGACTCAAGGCTATAATATTTATCCGCCAGAACGTTTTTTTCATTGGTGAAGAGCAAAGACAAAAGGCAGGGCTTGGGGGAATTTTGAGGAAATGAAAGTGCGATTTGGGGTAAGGGGCCTAGGGGATGAAGGTGGGTGTGGGTATGGAAGGAGTGACAGAACCGAACCTGATGTGGTAAGTGAATCATAGTTAAAGACTTGGAGAAAATATGTGTGAAATGATGGTTCCCTGATTCCTCACAATGTCTACACCTATGTGTGTTCGCACTGCCGAATTATTCAGGTAGATCAAATAGATTGCTCGTATATCCAAGAGAGAGGTAAAGAAAGAAGTCATGAGGTGATGATCAGAACGAAACAAAGGCATCATTCATTTTTCTTGTAACAGCTCTAAAGTATAGATGAACCGATGTCTTCTTCTGTATGCGGGCGATAATAGATAATAGACATATTATTCTTTCTGAATAGCCAAAGAAAGGAAGAGATCTCGAGGGAGATATCCCTGTCAAATACCTTAATCAACTCGACATTGAGTAAGGCTCAGCTATACTGAAATCACGACTCCTTAATACGAGTAAATGCTCTCTGGCATACTTTGTTGTCGCCCACCATCCTTTCCCCACCCGTCCAAATGATTTAAGACGCGGCTTAACCGGACGGGGAGAGGAAGAGCTGCGACTTTGGTGGCCAACTGTTACCCGAACAAGCACAGTGAGTGGTGTACTGGTGTTGGCACATCACCAAATTCACTCTACAGTTATTTAGCTGGGACATAACAAAAAGAAATAACAGAAAAATCACAATGCCACATGTACGAGATTACAGCCGTATCGTTTCAAGACTGTAAACGCTTATATTGACGTACATTTTGATTACACATCTAAATAACAGGAGCTGATGTAGAGAGTCGTAAACGCATTCGGCGAAAAAATGGAGAAACTAGACTGGTACAGATGTAGTAATTTACTATATTTAAATAAACTCTCGTTAGGTTATTCCTTTCACAACAGTCGTTCAAAGACAGTCTAGGTTTCCAATGCATAAGACACTATATCAATCATAGATAATTGTGTTTGTCGCGATTTGAGTCGATATTTTACACCGCTAAAGCAGAATACACATGGCAGATGGCCCACAATATGATAGTTTAAATTAGGAACTGATGCTGAATTCTGTCATGTGAACTGACATTGAAATAAAAACAAAGTGAAAAAAGCACATACTGGAAGCGACCTGTTTCAGAGACGACTGTTCATATTTCATATTTACTGACCGCAATATCGTGACCACTCGTCCAGTGCGACTGTGACCAACTGGTGCCCAAATGGTATAAGGTACCAGTCGAGGTGTCTCGGATATAAACGATTTTAAAAAATAAAAAAAAAAGCAGGAAAATACGACTCGGGTAATGTTGTTTTTTTTTCCTTCAGGAAAAGCACCGGGAGTTTTAATTTTACAAGGAAATACTTCCTGAATTTTCCTGGAAGAAAACACTCCAGAAGTGCATTTTCCTAGGAAAAGTACAATAAGAATGTTACTTGTCGGGGATTATTTCTTTTCCGCCTAGGCTAGGGCTATGCCCGTGAAGAATGTAACAAAACACACCGTACCTATGAAGGACGTAGGGGTGGGGAGGGGAAAAGCGTGAATTACAGTGATAAATTAATGTCAGGATCCATAGGTTAGAGTAGATTAAACATGCAGGGTGCCTCCATCGTTCGAGCCTTTCGGGCCCCAGCCAGCAACTTCCTATATAGTCTTGAACGTTTGTTCCATGTCACTTTGGCTGTGCTAGCTAGCTTGTGGCTCATTCAGTTTCATCAGTATTAAACTCAATAGTTACGCGACGACGTCAGCCAGAGCAAGAACATACATATCAATAAAGGCACCACCATCATGTCAGCACGAAGCACTGAATGATCTTAAACTAATGCGAGGTACAAAGAGGTGACAGTCTTACAGTTACACTGTGCTCTCAGTAACCACGAAAAGCTCAGTAACCACCACATTTTGTACATGCTTAGCCATGTAAATCTGTGTTTGTATCCACTATACAATAAGGTTACTGTAACAGTTTAAACCTAGACTAGTACAAGTTGTGAACATCCACTATTACAGTATATTAATAGATCAGAACAAGTGCATTCAGTCATCGTCGGGGTTATGTTTTGAATGTCAGCGTTCAGCGTTGATCTGTTTTTGGGGGTGTTTTTTTTTTTGTTTTGTTTTGATGCTGTGGGTAAAGGGAGCGAGTGGTGGAGAGGGAGAAGGATAGAGAATCTGGGGCCAAAAATAAATTGTCAGAAGTGGAATTCAAATGTCTCCCTCCTCCCCACAGCAGATTGAACATTCTGTAGAACTGTGTTCCGTTCTTCGGTTCGGACTCTACAACCTAAACCTAGAGAAGGGGGGAGGGGGAAACAACTACAAAATTTTGCCATTAATAACTGTGGACAGTTAGGAAAGATAAAGCAAACATTTAAAAAGAGCTCCTACACAAAACCAATGTCTATGGACTGTCCTGAGGGTATTTGTTCCTCCCTAACCCTATATCTAACCATACACCAATTGTTGAACGCGGGGAGGGATAGGGGAGTGTTGCTAATCTAAAGCTTCGTTGATCTAGTTTTAAACTTTAATTCTAGATACAAAGTATTTCTCCTTTATGAGCTAAAAGCCAGTGTAACACACTGCATTATATCATTATTACCTCGACCTGTGTCAAGCCGATTTTCACCCAGATATTTGTTTCACATATAACAGTGAAATGCAAACAACCTAAAATGCGGCACACACTTCAACATTTTCAAAATGAAAAAAATACAAAAAAGCAAGTCGAACACCCGACGAAACAGTTTGTGTGCTGTAAATACCCAAAATAATGCATAGCATGATGACTGAGATAAAAAAAATGGAACATGTCACAAAAGGGATACTAACTTATTCTGTTGATTGCGCGAGAACACAGCGTTAATCTCGTAAGCCACTAAGGAGGCTGCTTGGATCGCCTACTAAGTCGATGTCATTTTTACAGTGCTGCTTCTCTCTAACCCCGTTCCCTAGGCTGGAGCACTAAAGAGACCTTGCTAAATGTTCTGGAATCCCAGTAGCCCACCTGGATCCAAAAATTCATCTCTCATAGATCCTACATTGCCGTTTGTGGTCATCTGCAAAATCGGAGACTTTTGGCTGAAACGATGTGGACTTCCATAGCGAATAAACACGGTCCGCCAGTTTCAGTTTCCTGTAATTAGACACAGAAACCGCCTGGATAAGGTAGCCGTTGATTCGCTACTCTGAAGCTCTATAACGGCTATCCAAGAGTCTTGCGGATGAGAGAATTTTTTTTCTACTTTCTTGTCTTTTTAAAGTATCATGTGGCACTTCAAGGCTTGCAACCAAAGTAAACCAAGGCGAAAGATCTACTCCTTGACATTCCCCCTCCCTCAAAAGATAAAAACAACTTGGGTAAGGAGATCACTAGTCTAAGTTTATTACTTTTCAATGGAACTAACGCTGATCCTCCTCTAAAAGTTCATGAAAAGATCATGACAATAATCAAATCGAATGGGGTTACTCTCTCTTCGTGTACATTATTTCATTGATTGTTTCCGAGATCTGAATTCAGAATTCGAGAATTGGTTTTGTGTTCGGAGAATCTGCTATTCCAATAGAATTCGGGCTCACAAATCTACGAATCTCTAACTTTTGCCAATCGCTAATGCACATTTTATGAGACCATGACTGAAATTTCTCAAATGATTAAACGTTTAACTGTCTTAGAATGGGAGGGATTTGGGGTAGCTTTGGTGTGCACTGTATTACCAAATAAATTTGCCCAATGTTTCCTTCTAAGACACACAGGTAAAAATCACCACTCAGAAAAATGCATGTCTTACAATATATGCTGAGCCTCAGGACGAGGGACGCACCTTCACAGTTCAGTTTCAAGAGATCAATCTTACAGGTGACTCTTCTATCCGGCTGCCTTTTGTTCCTGAGAGACAAAATATGCTATGGGAATAATTTTATCCTCATGTGTCAAGGAAAATGACAGGGAGATGGAGGATAAGAAGGAAGAGAGGCGCGACGATCTGAAGGAGAGATGGAGCTAATTTAATGTACATTTTCTTGCACTAAAACAAATACACGTGAGAAAAATATAATACGCCAGATTTGGCGGTTCTTTAAAACTCTTTCGGCTAAAGTGGTTCCTCTGTGTGTGTGTGTGTGTGTGTGTGTGTGTGTGTGTGTGTGTGTGTGTGTGTGTGGAAAGGAGGGGGGGAGAGAGAGAAGGAAGGAGGAGGAGGTAGGAGGGATGAGAAGGAAAGGGTAAATAAATTATTTTTGTTTTAACCTAATTCCACTGTATTAAGCATTGGTCTGCCATTATGTCTCTAATATCTACAAGTCAGTCTAGTGTTATTGCATTTTGTGACTTTTTGTCTCTTCGTTTTCGTGCGAGACACTAATCGAATATCGCAAGTTCTACAGCACACATTCACCTATACGCAGAGAGAGAGAGAGAGAGAGAGAGAGAGAGAGAGAGAGAGAGAGAGAGAGAGAGAAAGCAGACATCAGACTTCTAAAAACATTGGCTAGTTCAGCTAGCGCTAGTGATGAAAACACCGAGACCAGCATGAAACAATGTCGAAAGATTTGTGGTGAAGTACAAAACATAAGAGAAGTTTTGCATGACTCTCTCTGGTTATATCCGTCAATGCCAGGTATAGTAAGACAAGCACTGTAATAGACTGATCTGTGTGGAATTATCATTTAACTGCCTGGACCATACAATGTCGAAGTTTTTAACGATGTTCAAAGAAAAGCTGTGTATGCTAAAAGAAAACTAAAATCATACCAACATGTTAAGATATGTTAGCATTTTATGAACAGGAGTGAGATGAAAATTGAGCGGAAATCTAATGAGAATGACACCCGACAAGAACTCACCTAGCTACCGACGCAGAAGAAGACCAAGGAAGAGAAAATCGGAGGTGTTCGACAGGTTCTACAAAATCATGGCCTTACACCACGTTAAGCTACACACTAGGCACGAGAGCGTGAGAGCGCGCACACACACACACACACAACACACACACACACACACACACACACACACACACACACACACACACAAACACACAAACCTCGCTCACCCATATACACAAGCACGCACGCTCACACAAACACACGAAATTTGCATTTTCCCCCACATTTGACATGCATCTAGATGATTTCACAACCTGTTCTTTTTTGCCGTGCCCTCCTGATATGACACACCACTTAATGATATTATAGTAATAAAAGTGTCATTTGTGAATCTATCCAGGTGAAAACCCACTTATGTGGCTTCACACTTTTTGTGGCACTTTCTCAGCTCCCTGTCTCTGTCATTTTTTTTTTAGCAACAGGCTGCTAATTACTAACACTCTAACAATGTCTTTCACTGCCTGAATTAGAACAAATAAATATTATAGGTTTGAAAAAATACTCATTAACACGCACTATCACTAACTTTGACGATGTGTCGTACCTCCTTAAAATTATATTGAATATTAACCCTTTAACGCCTCCCTCCACATGTGATATTAATTGTTTTCCTTATTTTGTCTGGTGATTCTGCATATATCTTTTAAATTAAGTTTTTTTTTCTCTCTTGAGCTAGTTTTGTCTGGTGAACTCCCCTTTAAGACCTCTTTGTTTCAATGTAATTAATATTTATTTTGCCTTCCTGTGCTCGTCCTTTTTGTCAACTTTTCATTTCCCATTGTGTGGTCGAATTTACTTAGTGTTCATTTATGACTATCATTTCTACAGAGGAAGGCAAGTGCCAAAACATTTTGGACTATGACTTAACATTTTTAGCTATTCTATAACGCTTTCAGTTTTTAAAATCTATCGGGCTGAAAAAGTGTTATAAACTGTTCGCTTATTTTAGATTGAGGAAAAGAGTGAGGAGATTTAAGTAGAAGGTATATTATTCTGTATTGTAACTGTGTGGATCTCCAGGCTTGTTAGGATGCTAGAATTTATAAATAATGAAAAAAAAAACCACCAAAACTCCCCGTTTTACATCTCGTCAATGCAGTAACTTTCAAGAGCTGTGTCATGAACATGACAAAACTTGATGATGCGTTTAGCAACCTAAATGAATCAAAACACAGCTCTAGACATTATAATAATCACACAGGAGTCCCCAGACACAGTTAAACTGCTGAAGATGAATGTCAATAACAGTCGGGGGTTACTGCATGCTGAGTCTGACATTCTTTCAGGTAAACCGACCCACTGAATTGCAAAATAATTAGAGTGATTTGTAAGAACATAACTGTGATTTTAATGTGGGGAAAGCGTACTACAGGATTTGAACTAAAATAAAATTCACATCATATCTAGTAATTTTCGTTGGAACCGTTTCACTTATATTTTATTACGTGTATTGCCCGTGTTGCTGAAAAGTGAGCAGGGACATTATGTATTCGGCTCATTGAGTGACCCAGTAACACTGACAGTGTCGCGTGGGGTAGCAGATAGGATGGTAAAGGTCCTCTCCCACCACGCTCATGAATGCTGTATTGCCCTATTTCCGCAACTCAAAAATGTTTTCTATACCATGGTTGTTATACATTACACTCCCTTTATAACGCTTGTGATTGTAACTGCTCACACAGAATAGCATAGTATCTAATATAAGCCATTGAACTTACCTGTACTGCTCTTGAAAAATCAGCATTCACTTGTGAAGTGATAATGGTTTTAAATATAGTATCCTTTGCCTGTCACATGATATTTGAACACACACATTGCGAATGAAAGCTTAATCAAACTATATGACTTGGAGGTGAAGGTATTTACTTCTTGTTCTATTACGCACCATCAGCAGCAACGACTATGTAACATTTCTCCACCTCATTTCGATATTAATTTACAATCTGATCTCCCCCTTCTCACAATTTTTTACTCTGTCTCTACTATCCTGATACAACCACAATATTTTTCCCTTTTGCAATCATGCAAGTATGACTAGCGTTCAGCCCCTTCTAAATATCGATCTTACCACTCAAATTCCCATTTTAGACAAAGAACTAGAAATATTGTTCGCAGTCTGGTGTAACTCCATCTACCAGCTGCCTCGCTGGTGAGTAGTAATAACAAGGGGGATGGCGGTCGCAGACAATTTGTCGCGAAAGTTTTCCAGCACGCGATCATGAAACGCGGCCCGTTGTACGGGTGTAGCCATTGCGCTACCGGCTACTCACTCTCTCGTGCTCTCTTTGTCGGCGTGCGAGGCTCGCAGAGTGAAGATATTTAAAACGTGTTGGTATCGAAAGCTGAGGTGAGTTGTTATACCCAGCAGGCACCACGACAGAGCTTTTATTCAGGTACGAAGATGCCAACTATACCCGACACAAGGGTGTGCAAATTTTTAAAGCCTTGGATTTTTTTCTTTTTTTGTAGTTTCTCAAAATAAGAGAGATAGGAGGTAAACATCTCTGTTTGTTTGTTTTCTGTGTGTGTGTGTGTGTGTGTGTGTGTGTGTGTGTGTGTGTGTGTGTGTGT
>JAWQUT010000070.1:1740151-1752879 GCA_033807755.1 Ellobium chinense
GTCACCGGCACTGCTGCTCCTCCTCATTATATTAGTGGGAAATAATTTGAGAGGTGAAATGTAGATGGAAATGTGGGCGAGAAAGAGGAGGAAGAGATATGAAAGGAGGAGAATCCATGGGAAGAAGTGTGTGAAAGGCAAGGACAAGAGGGTTAAAAGAAAATTGTACATTATTTATCTCGGCTTCCCAAGTACACAGACTCTAGTAACCCCTTCCGCTTAATAAAAAATACTAGGAGGGGAAAGGCGCATTGAGCAGATCTAACTGCCTAACTTTAATGATGAAATCCGAATTATTTTAGCGCAGAAACATGGATAATACCGTAGGTCGCTGTGTTTACCTGTCACGTAATTCAAAATAAAACTGCTGATTTATTTGTGAAGAAGAACAAGAGAGTTTATTTATCACTTGTCTCTAACGACACATTTATGTTTTCAGTTTCTTTAATCTACACTTTCCCCTCCACCCGCTTCCTGTTCCAAACCACCAGTTGAGATGAGATATTGAATGCCACTGAATGAGCCAGTATTGTGGCTGCCTGGGACAGACCGCAAAGACATAAAACTGATATTGATTGTCAAGCGGGGTAGCTTACTTATAAACATGGCCTCAGGTGAAAATGATGTGACAGATGGATGAAATGCAAGGCGGACAGACGTCTAATTCGATCGAAACGCACTGCATGTACATAACATGTCATGAACTTCAAATCCTTCCACCAGGCTGCAGAGAAACGTCATGGGAATACAAGGAACGTAAATTGGAAGATAGTTTTGCCTTGCGCGTCTGTTGCGCGTACGCACGCGGGCACGTATGTTTATGTGTGTTTTGTGTGTGTGTGTGTGTGTGTGTGTGTGTGTGTGTGTGTGTGTTTATGTGTGTGTGTGTGCGTGTGCGCACGAGTATGTATATTTGTTTCAGGGAAGAAACGTCTTTGATGTCATTGGTGTTTATTATTTGCTCAGCATAGACGTTCTTAAACTAATTTGTCTGTATCAACATAATGCTGGCTCGCAATAGGCCTGCAGTATACCGTTTGGGAGGGCCAGAGTCACGGTTGTCCCCTCCTTGTATGAAACATAATAAATATGACTGAAGTTAGTCCAGTTAAGATCGGCAACACTGTTGACAATGTCATCAACAGAGGTGAAAGGGTTGGCGGAATGGTTTTTACGCTTACCTTGACAGCATTAAAAGAGTGATGAGCGAGAAATAAACGTAATTTTTCTTTCCTTAAACTCTACAAGATCATGTTGATTTTCCCATCGAACATTTAAATACCAGCTCGATAGGACATCTCCAGTTTTATTCGCTTCCCGGCTCGAGGATGTGTGCACAATGTTATCCCATTTTCTTAGTATAATAAGACCCATATCGTCCCATGGTTTTTTTTTTCATGACATTCCAGAAGAGTCAAAAACAAAAACAAAAAAGAAAAACTTCCGTTCATACCAGAACAAAAGACTAGTCTGTACTACATCTACCAGCACGATCATAATATACAGCTTGTTGGTCCACACTAAGTAAATCCACTTGTCAACAATAACAATAACAATAAGTTTATTTAGCTCAGGAACTGTAAGTGCAAATGAGCAACTTGAAACAGAAGAATAGATGGCCTGTAGACAATGACAATAATCCCGTCTACATTATAATTTTAGCACACGCACGCTCTCTCTTTCTCTTTCTCTCTCTCACTAAGTACATTGACCTTTACATACAGGAGACAGCGGGAGCTATCAAGACACTGTACCGCGGGCGTAACGCCCCTAGAAATGATGCTATCACTTTACAAGCAGAAGAAGACGATGGTTGTAGTACTGAAATGCCTCCTCCCAACGATATTCATTTTGATACATTCTGTATCTCTGCATTTCATCAGTCAAACAATGGCTTGGGACAGGGGGAGCCTCTGCTTGCTCTTTCATCGAGTATTTCCAACTTTGTCACATCTTTAGAGCACAAACTACCGTCCTTTTATCCCTCTCTCTCCCCCTACCCCCATTTCCCTCGCCCGAATCTAGAGAATAAGGCAACAAGAAAAATGCCTAAAGGTCTTTTCTTCCTAAGAAATAAATCTACTAGAATAAAGTTAAGTGCAAAGCGATAGCTTTGATGAAGAGTATCGACTTTTGTGATAACCTACAGTCTTGTAGTCTCCACACGTTTTATGTGGTTGTATTGTATTTTAAGAACTGCAAGGCATGGATGGAACAGCCAACTTGTGGCTTTCATCTTTTTAAATCAAAGTTCAGGATTTAATGACAGCCATCACTATGCTGTACATCGTCAGGACCATAATTACATAACATACAGTTTGCGCTTTTGCTTTCTGTCATCATTATGGAGTATTATTTTGGTACTCCAGCAGGACCTCGATATAAAGTTTGCCTTGGTACCGTGAAAACGTAGAGTTAATTGAGGTACACTCATTATTAAGTTCGCCGGAATAGTGAAATGGAAGAATAATAAAAAATCAGTGTATGTGATACTTAATATCTAGGTCCTATTGTTTATTCGAGGTGGCATTCGTATTGGGAGAGTTGACGTTTGACCATTTGACTTTTTTTTATCAATCTCTCCCCATACCCTCTTCACAATGGATATCGTTGTGAAGAGGCCAATCTTTAATTAATAGAAGCAACCTGTCAAATGCTTTCATTAACACTTCAAACACACATATGCACATACACGAGGGCACATATACATACACTCATGACAAATCAGTATAAATTATTTTAAAGATGTATATATGTGGATCTAAATCTATGTTATGGCCATTATCCAGACTTCGTCTGAGGTTTCTTAGCGTTATGCTAGTGAATAAGTTTGAAAGCTGCTTAAAGACCTGCTCAGAGTGTAAAAGGAGAGACATGACGGGACCGTTTACTATCGGCGAATAGGATCTTATATACCCTAACCAACTTTCAAGAAAGCCAAAACAACAACAACAACAACAACAACAAAAACAACAACAACAACCACAACAAGTGTTGGCTAACGTTGGAGTGCTACTGAGATAAACTGCTCCCCTCTCGAAATAAAATGGGGGGTTCCGGAACTCGCCTACAGTGACGTCACGGCTCTACCTGCGGAAAAGTCGGTCCCGAACTCGCCTTCAATTGTAATCGAACAAGTGTAAGAACAACACATTTTGGGTATCGACTATGGGATGCGTTTTGAACATAGGTGTCATGTTTGCCTTTCCTGTTCGCCTAACACTGTGCTTCGTCTATTTTTAGTATCTTTATATTTACTATATTATTATGTTTTTCACATACCTGTATTTGAAGCACAATGTTAGTTACCCCTGTAATTTTCTACACGTAATTTTCCCCATCACTTTTCTACCATATCAAAATCTTTCCCAAAATCCTTCGTATATCTTACGCGCTACTGCGGTGAGAGGGGGTGTGTTTATGATCGTGTGATCTCTCTGTGCTGAATTGCTATTTGCTCATTCATTCTCTTGACGGTCACCGAGGAAGCAGGATTAGTTAAAAGTCAGTTTTGAAAGAACAATGGACAAGATTTTATTACAAACTTACACTACACAGAGAGGCAAAAAAAGCACCATTGATTGAAGGCTACCAATTTAGGCTCAACAATCGCAGAAAAGCTACAACCAACTGGAAATGTGTAAAGGAGGACTGCAAAGCAAGATGCACAACTAACACGGAAATAACAACGCTAATGTCAGCAAGCTTAGACCACAACCACGAGAAACCAGATCAAGACCAAATAGCAAAGAAAGAAACGCAAGAAAGATGCAAAAAACGTTGTCTGGAAGAGCCTGATGATCGACCGTCCAAAGTTTTCATCAAAGAAGTCAACAGTGAATACACAACTTTGCTCCCAAAAGACTACGTCAGAATACGTGAGGCAATTTATTACCAACGAAAAAAGCTACAACCCAAGCTACCAGCAAACAGACGAGAAGTATTATCAGCTTTAGAAAACGGAGAGTGTGCTATTCCAAAAGACATGGTGGTGGCAATTGAAGGACAAATTCGACCCCTTAATGCAACTTTGTCTTAAGCGCCACTGGTCAAGTTTTGAGAAATCCAGAGTTGAAATTTTTGGCTGATGATAGATTTAGTTCATAAGACGAAGTGTTTATTTTTAATAACTCTCTCGTTTCACTGAGGATGGAGATGAGACAAAGTTACTTTAAGAGGCCTTCTCCTGGTGCACCGCACCATGGTTTTAAATCCCTTTTGATAAAATTGGCACTTAAGACAAAGTTGCATTAAGGGGTCGAATTGTGGTCATCACTTTCCAAGAAAATTTCAAAATGATCAACAATGAGAACGAATTCTAGGGAGACGGAACATTTCAGTTCAGCCCAGCGTTTTTCTTTAAACTATACTATCCACACAGAACAAAATGGACACTACCTGCCACTTTTCTACTGCATTCTACCGGGAAAAACAGTAAATGTTTACAAACAAAATAATGTTGGGTCTCATATGCGAGAAATGCAAGCAAAATGGTGTGAATTTCAGACCAGCAGCTATCCATCTGGATTTCGAAGTTGCGGCGCACACAGCTTTCAAAGAAACCTTTACCACTGCAAAAATCAAGACGTGTGTTTCATTTGAAACAAAGTTGGCTCAGAAAAATCAATGAACTTGGACTCAAGACCCACTACGAAGACCACGAGTCTGAAGTGAGCAAGTGGCTACTTAAGTCTTTGGAATGTTTCTTGGAGCCCTCTGAGGTTGAGAATTTTTTTGCGCGATGGCAACGGCCCCTGAAAATGAGAAAGCTCAAGACTTTGCTGACTATCTGCTGCACACTTACATCACCTCTTTTTCAACCTTCCCACCCGAGCTTTGGGCCAGCGAAGACCTGAAATCGCGAACAACAAACTGTTGCGAAAGCTTTTATGCCCAGTTCAAACAGTACTTCAGGTGCCCTTCCCCTCACATTCACCTTTTCCTTCGCAAACTATCTGACCACCAAACAATGATCAAGTTGAAAATCAATGCTACTGAAGCCGGAGAGGAGGCGAAACAAAGAAAAAGAGAAACTAAAACTAGGCTATTGGGAATCTGTAAGAGAGGATTATGCAACGAGTAAAATCACGACTGCTGATTACGTCAAAAGAATGAGTTTTAAAGTATTCACATGAACAGACAATTTTTACCTCGGATTTTTATCCAATTTTTATTACTAGAAGCCAACATAAAATAATATATCCTGCTCGAAGTCCTATTCCCACCTCCCCGTGGTGAGCAGGGGTAGCTAACATTGTGCTTCAAATACAGGAATGTGAAAAAAATATAGTAAATATAAAGATACTAAAAATAGACGAAGCACAGTGTTAGGCGAAGGGGAAAGGCAAGCATGACACCTATGTTCAAAATGCATCCTCAGCAACCATAGTCGATACCCAAAATGTGTTGTTCTTACACTTGTTCGATTACAATTGAAGGAGAGTTCGGGACCGACTTTTCCGCAGGTAGAGCCGTGACGTCACTGTAGGCGAGTTCCATTGCACCCAATAAAATGATGTCTTGTGAACGATTAAAGATCAAGATCCACAGACTCTGAAAAACGATGACTTTTATTCACAAAACAAACGTTTCGGCAGTCTACAAATAACAGTTCTCGATTCAAGCAACGTTACAGTCCAGCTGCGTACAGTCGTACTTCAACACACACGCATACACCTACCTATCCATTCACTCCTTAGAGAATATTTTTCATGGAATATCTAGAAAACATGGCCAATCTTTATATAATAGAAGCAACCTGCCAAATGCTTTCTTTAACCCACTGCTCAAATCCAGAGCATTCCATAAAGATTTGAAATGCGAGAACCAAATGGAGAGGTAATAATTGCGTAATGTTACAAAATAATGTAATGGCATAAATCACATCGGCACGCCTTTTTTCCCTATTTTCATGGGTGGATGTATTTCATTTTGCGTAGAAACATTGCAGTTTGCTAATTTACTGTCCCTCCTAACGTTACATTACGGCAAAGAAACTTGATATTTAAACATCTAAATATTTAACGCAGGAAAGCAAATCCATCTGAGTTAATGCAGTCTTTTTAATTCTCGCGAGCATTAACAATTTGTTGACGGGGCTTAAAAAGTCGACGGTTGTGTTTCCTTTATATGGATGACAACGCCAAATAACTCTGTCACTGACCACGATGCGCAGACAAAATGCTATGAACAAGCAAATGCATGTACAGTAATCTAAACACTGATTTCACATAGTTTGGTCATCCCTTCTTCAAAATCAAAAAGATTTTGAGTCCCAAAAAGAACGATGGTAAATAGACAATAAAGGGCCTTATTCGGTCATAAACTAGCACAAAGCAAATCAGTGAGCGAGCGTGAAACCAATTTTATCACTTGCCTCGGAATGAAGACCCCTCTTCAGTTTCTCCTCCCCCCCCCCCCCCCCCCCCCCCCNACCATCAGTCCCCCTTTCCTCGCTCTCCCCTTTTCCTCTATTTTTATTTTAATTCCAGAAAAGTCTTGTGTGTGATCAGTGGACAAAAGGACAAGATAGAGCTGGAGTGAAGGATCCAGTGGGACTCAAGCATTATGAAGAAAACGCTTTATTTCTTGTTTCTTTCCAAACAGCACATGGCCATGTTGACACAACCAAACTCCGCCCGCATTCCCACCTAGTCCTTTGTCTGGTTGCACGTATAACAATCAGTAGGTCTATTTCTATGCACTAAGAGCAGTCAACACTGTGCACTGAATGCTCAACAACACATCTACATTGATTCATCTCTTGAGTTCTTAAGGATAGGAAAAAGAAGGTTAGGCACAAAGCTTTCAAAGATTATATGACTTGATATGAGTATGCCCTTCACTTTGTCTCACAACAACAACAACAACAACAATAACAGCAGCAGCAATAACAACAACAACATCAACAACAATATCAACAACAACAACAACAACACTTTTCTATATCTCAATAACTTGAGGAAGTAGTAGATTAGCCAGTGGTGGATCCAAAGTTTTTTTATTGGAAAAGCGGACTCTGTGTTACTTAGCTATATATCAGTTTCTTTTTCCTCTCTTCGGTGGACGGTGAGGTAACCATCCAGGAGTCCCTAACATCCGACTCTGATAGTTGGTCTGTTGGTTTGGGTTGTTGAGATACCAACACAATAGGAACCAGTAATATCCAGCTACTTATCAGGACAAAACAAACCAGAGCGAAGACGGAGTGCTAGATATGAACCGTTTGATTTTTTTTTTGGCAGATAATTAGTTTTTCGTCTACGTGTACAAAAATCCATGTGCAATAATCGGAGAAGTAACCGATTGCTTATGACAAATCGGTTACTAAGAAATTTCCTGCCGTAATAAAAGTAATCGGCTATTTTTACTCCATGATGTCCAGCAATGATGTAAACATCTGAGTGCTGCCTTCTGTCCTTACCAGTGCCACAATATGCGACCAATTTCCGTTTCCTTGGCCTATTCTGTCAACCTTATGACACGTTCTGGAAATTGAGAGGCGACGCCCATAGTATCAACAACTACTACAATAATGACGACAACCGAAGGCGTGGACAAGATCCGTCATCAACAACCACTATTATTATTATAATATTAAGAGCAGCGCCGCTGTAAGAACAGCGTATACATGTACTTTTACTCTAGCAGTAGACCGTACTATGGCAGCCCTAAACTAGGCCTAATATCGCCAGCACTGCATGAGGCTGTAACATGAAGGAATGATACATAGCATGAAATCATGGCAACAATGTAAATAGTGTAAAGCAGACTTAAAAGTCATCATTAAACTTTAGAACCATAGAAAAAGGAGCAAGTTTTTAATTCGTTCTCTTCATGGCTAGTTCACGGTTTGTCAGCGAACGCAGTCGGCTAAACTACTGGTGCTGCATAATAAGATGTGTTTAGTATTAATGGCAGTAACATCGCCGCAGCAGGAGCAGCAGTGGTGGTGGCAGCAGTGAAGCAGGAGTCGGGGTGAGCCATACAAGTATTAAAAGCAGTTATTATTCTGTACGATGGAATTAATCGTGGAAATGAGAGCAGTAGCTGTTTATGTATTATCGATAACAGTCCTGAAACTCACGTAAAAATAAAACTATTCTTTAAACTGAAAACATACAAGACAGGTTGGGGCGTGGAAGGGAAGAGGAGAGGAGAGGATAGACTCAAGGAAGGGAAGGGACGTGAAGGAATGAAAAATGAACATTAATATTTGATGAAAGGATGTGATGATGACGAAGGTAGTGATGATGACAGAGGCAGTAAACGGATGGTGGCACAAAGACCTAACCTAACTAGACTATCGCGTCCGTCCCCACACTTCATCTTCCCCCGGGTAAAAAAAACCAAACTTTTTTGAGCACTATCATAAAAGCAAAATAGTTCGATTCAAAGACTTACCTGTCACCTTCCAGTCGACTCAACAACAAACTGTGACACTCTAGTCTATCTAGATGTTGATCTAGTTATGAATTCAAACCTCTCTACCTTTTTCTCCTTAAACGGGAAGTGGTGTAATGGATTATATTTGTCACGTGGCAAGAAAAAGGTGGGGCAAAACGACGCCCTGTTCTCACTGTGCACCAACGTCTGGTAGCTACCATAAAATAACACGATCAAGAGGGCTTTGTTTGAAATAATTATCAACCGATCTAAAACATAAATCTCGATCTAGACTTGCTTCGTGGTAATTTTTGCCAATCCGCCAAATAAATCCTATGAAGTAGTAGTCTACATAGATCTAAATGCTTTTATTCTTTCAGGTCCAGAGGGTAAATATTTTATCACATATATCCTGTTTTCAATAGACCTATCACCATGCCAGTTACAAGCGAAAAGCACGTCATGTGAATAAACAACTCGCATACCATTTTACAGTGCAGCCCTCAACATAACATTAAGGTCAGGCCTGTGTTAAACTGCAAATAAACGGCTACCTCCGCACTGCCTAACACGGCAACGGCTCAGTGGCTCGAAGAGTATAATAGTGTGTGTAACATGTTGCAGGCAAGCCAACATACGAGGATATGTTTAGAAAATCTATACAGTGGGACGCGACCGACGTCTCAGACAGACTAACCCCAAAAAACAACAACCGAAAGGTACTTTGTGAACAGCTCGTGGGGCTGTAAATTTATTACCCCAAATCCCCACTCTCCATCACTACCACCACCATCACCACCATTATATTACCGGTTTTGGCCCCTGAGAACCATTGTGCGCCTCGCTTTGAAATCCTTACGCATTCACATTATGTGTCAGGCTTCAGAGCTTGCGTCTACTTTAATGTTGTCGCTGGAAAAGCTGACAACAAATTTTGAGGATTTACACGGCTACCCCATTACCACATGAGCGGACATCAAACCATACCAAACCTGAATACAAGTCAGAATGCGCATATGGAGAGAGCGAAATATTATTCTAGCAACACTAAGACATTTAGTAAGAATAATAACCATTATTTAATATTTTCTAGTTTCATTTACATTCTTTCAAATAGCTCCACCGAAAAAAAACTAAAAACTCCCCAAAAGTATGTCAGTTTGGGGCGTGCCGAACCTGTGTTTCAGTTGACTGATCGAGAAATCCAGTACCCAGCGTTGTCGAATAGTGAATGATTCGCTCTTTATTACATAGTAATGAAAAAAAAAGAAAGGCCGCATTACGTGAGCAGGGTCCGCCCAGATACTCTGCTGTATATATATATTTTTTTTTTCGCTCCCTATTCATCTGATCGCTTGACAATTGACCAGTTTTGACAGCATATTAATAATTGAGTCCAGTCCAGCAAGGTGTCTGAAAGGGTGGAACTGCTGCCAGCCGTTAGGGTGCTGGGTATAGGCAGTGCCTCACACAAAGTTGAACCCTTGGTGTTAATGGGCCCAGAAAGTGATCCGTGTGAGGACTATCAGGAAATCAGCAACAAGAAATAGTGTAGAGACAGCTTATTAGGGAATCGGGCAGGTGAGGCAGACGATGGCCTATTCAAGAAAAATATAACTCTCAATTCTGCCTTTTTAGCTGCGACAATAAATGATGCTTTTTTTTAGCGACAGGAGGCCAAAGAGTTGAGCTATCTGGGGTGCTTGAGGGGAAGGTGGGTCCTGAGAGTGATTTTCTAAACGGGTGGTTTGGGACGTCGCGAGGCGCTGCTGCATATCTGTAAAATTACTGGGGATTTTAGGGTATAAGAACACATCCAATTGTTTCTTAAATTTTGATATATATGTTATTCTAAAGAACAAAGGAAACCAAGGACAAAATATCATTAGCAATTATTGCGATCTTCCCATTATAGCAGATAATCGACCAACTGGACTAAAATGTCCACGATACACATGTATTCTAACTCAAAATTATCCTTGAGTCAGTCATTTAAGAATGTGTGCCCAAGACTGACATGACAAACAAGCATACTAAACACAGTGTGTGAAAGGTGAGCTGTTAATGTTTTTTTGAAACAGTATGTTACAATGTTCTGCACCATTAAAGTCAGTGGTGAAAAGGCCTAGAAAATGGAGAAGGATCGTTTTCTGCTGTTATAAACAGATGTTTTACAGTAATTTTGGTGAGTGCCTTTTTTGCACTCTCTCACACACACACACACACACACACACACACACACACACACACACACACACACAAAAAAACCACCCAAAAGGTGGGGTTTTTTTTCTGATCTTTTCTCGCTCAACACACCACTCAATCTATTAGAAGGAACTCACCCAATGGGACAGCATTTTTTTTCTTCGTGACATAATACAAGTTTGTGGTTTTGTGACAGTACTGCGATACCACAAATCCACAATAAGCCTTTCAGCCATTCAAGGATATACACATGTACAAGGTTCGAATAAAATATTTGGAACAACAAGCACTGATATATACATCATTATCTACCATTATGTAACTGGCTATAACGTTCATGTTTTGTTCTTCAACAGACACGGTGTGACATGGATACACGGTGTGACATGGATACACGGTGTGACATGGATATATGACGTCAATGTAAACTGCAACCCAGCAAGCTCTGGCAGCGCGAGAGCAACGCAAATTTGGAGCAATGGCCATCTTCTGAGACGTATGTACCTGACTGAACTCTGCCTGCCTGCTCCCTCCCTGCCTGCCTCTGTCTGTCTTTACTGATTCATCCTGTCTGTCAGTCTCTTTGTCTTTCTTTGTCTCTCTGTCACTTTCTCAATATGTCTGCCTCATGTCGTTCTGTCTTTTCTCTCTCTCTCTTCTGCCTCTGCTTCTGTTTGTATGCTCGCTGTCAATAATTTTGTGTCTGTCTCCGCCTAATTCTGTCTGTCTCATTGAGTCGGCCGCTTTTGTCTGTTTGACAGTTTCTTTTTATTTGTCCTGCCTGTCTGTACCTCCGCCTGTCTTTCTGTATTTGTATGTTAAGAATTCTCCGTGTTTGTATATTAAGTACTCTCTGTGTTTGTATATTAAGTACTCTCTGTGTTTGTATATTAAGTACTCTCTATGTTTGTACATTAGGTACTCTCTGTGTTTGTGTATTAAGTACTCTCTATGTTTGTATATTAGGTACTTTCTGTGTTTGTATATTAGGTACTCTCTGTTTTTGTATTTTAGGTACTCTCTGTGTTTGTATATTAGGTACTCTCTGTGTTTGTATATTAAGTACTCTCTATGTTTGTATATTAGGTACTTTCTGTGTTTGTACATCAAGAACTCTCTGTGTTGGTATATTAAGTACTCTCTGTGTTTGTATATTAAGTACTCTCTATGTTTGTATATTAGGTACTCTCTGTTTTTGTATATTAGATACTCTCTGTGTTTGTATATTAGGTACTTTCTGTGTTTGTATATCAAGAATTTGTGTTTGTATATTAAGTACTCTCTGTGTTTGCATATTAAATACTCTCTGTGTTTGTAGCCTATATATTAACTACCCTGTGTTTGTGTATCAAATGTTCTATGTGTTCGTATGCCTTGCTATTATGTATGAATTTCGCTTGAACGGATTCTTTTTTCTTTAACCATTTCATTATTTAGGTGGACCTTGAAAGAGAATATACCTCAGTAATATTCAGTATACTTTTCCCATTCATCAAGACGTTCTGTATTTCAAGATTTTACTGTATAATTATACATGTATATTAGTCGTATGAAGTATCAGTGATAAAGATGATGGCAACTATCAGTTACTAGTATAACCAAAAGCGATCAAGAAATTACGCCTCCATTTCAGGGGCCTGAACAGACTAATACACTGTCTATTTCACTCGTTTCATCAAGACTGGCACCACCAAGTACCAGGCAATTTAATGTCCACGTGGAAGAACAAGAGCATAAGACGGCGGAATATGTAAATATGCACTTCAACCCTGGCCCCTGACATGAACTTCCAAGAAACGCCACAAGGCACACTTGAGAGGATTGCTTGACACGCTGACGGCTAACCGATGACAGCAGCTATTATCCGAGAGGCAAACATCTCAGTCTGACGGTGATCGAAAAAGAAGTAATCTATCTGCTCTTTATTATGTTTGTACATCTTTTTCGTTCTTTCTCTCCATCTGCCTGCCTGCCTGCCCGCAGTGTTTAAGTGTTTACTGAAAACAGTAATGCTGCTATTGAGTGGTCATTGAACGTTGCATGAAGAAAGGCAATTTGTGTTTCTTCTCCATGGCTGTCATTGGTAAAAGAGAGCACAGATCACCTAAAAAAAAAAATATATATATATATTATATATA
>JAWQUT010000070.1:1752904-1765365 GCA_033807755.1 Ellobium chinense
ATATATATATATATATATATATATATATATATATATATATATATAGTCACATTTTTCGCAAAGTGATGAATACTGCAATTTTTGGGTTGTCGTTTTTTTTGTTTTTTTTTGTGTGTGCATAAAACTACATAGTGTCGATACCTCTGTAACATCAGAAGCGCTGTGTGCTGCTATTTATAGTTTTCGGGATATTAAAATGTCGAATAAGAAAAATTCTTTATTCCATGAAAACTGGTTTTCGCAAAGTGACGAATACGATGTTCGTCACTTTGAAGAAACAGATTTTCAAGAAATGACGGCACCACGATATTTGCGAACTGACTAATGTGTTTATCCAGTATTCAAATACAGGGATTAGTGAAGGATGGAACCATCTAGATTAACAGGGTTAAATTGAACCCAGTCTAAAGCTAATTGGCGGCAATTATGTTTCATTAGAGCTAAATTTAGTAAAGGAGATCTACCAGCACACTACTATAATAAACATTTTCCCCTGCATTCGGTGAATGAACACGTTGCTTACAAGGCCAGTTGTTTACACTGACTTGCTGTAATTTCTGACGTTTTACTCAAAAGAGGGAAAGAGTGGTAAGTATTACTATTAATTACAATGCATTCATATAAAGAGGATCTGTAATGAATGTTAGTTTGATATCAGATTTATTAAATGAGTTATACATATATCGTAGTCTGGAGCCTTTGGCGAGCGAATGCGATAAATACATACCGCAACAAATTTCATAAATCTGATATCAAACTAACACGAGTTTTCAGATTCATATAAACTCTAGCTGAAGAAAAAAATACATTTTTATCCGTAAATTCGATCCTCAAGTGATCTTCGCCTTGTTTGAGACACACCCCTGAACTGAATGAATCATACCGTTATGCGTCCACAATGTAGATCCAAACAGCTGACATTCATCCATAAAATTTTAGATAAAGCAAACACTTCTGGTAACATGTAAGTAGTTCAATTTTAAGTGAAGTGAAATTGAAGCGTGCAATGAACAATGAGAAATGATAAATACTTATATGAACTAGGCACTGGGATGGGCAGAAGTTTTCTGTGGCATGAGGGTATTGCTAAAAGAGGCGCCACCGAAATAGCAACTTGCATCTACAGATATCTCCAAGAAAAGGATGATGAAGGCAAAGAAGAGGTTGTTCTGTTTTGTAATGGATGCGTCGGACAAAACAAAAATTCTGTCATCCGTGACATGATTCTACATGCAGTGGAGAACGCCAAAAACATCTCGAAAGTATTTGTTTACTATTTTGAAACCAACCATGGTCAAAACAAAAGGGGATGCTATACACTCAGTGATTGAGCGAAAAGTAGGCAAACAGCCTGGGATAATATTGCCATTCAATCCTTATCCAAATGGTAAGAGCGTCAGGAAAGAAAGAATGCACTTGAACACATCTGATATGCTTGATTGGAAGTCCTATGGACAACAAATACAAGGCATTAACAAGTGGAGAGACACTGACGATGGAAACACTCTCCAGTGGCCGGGTGTCCTGCAAGTGTGCATACAGAAAATCAACAACAGGGTCGCATTGTTTTTCAAGAATTCTTTTCACAGAGAATTCTGAAAAATCATACAGCCTTCAAAAAGAGTTAAGAAACCAGAAACCCAGACTAAGCCTCCACCTGCAAACCCTGTTGTCTACCAACAAGATCATATCTGCTTCTACACCAGCCTCCCTCATTTTAATGTGTGAAACGCTTTCCTTTCAAGGCATGATGTTTGTATTTTCTTCTTGTTGTATGTTTTGCCAACAATAACAAGAGTGATATTTTTTTCTTTCTGTTGCACAAAATCTAATTGGTTAAACACAATATTTAAGGTTTTGATTATGAACTGTTTAATTTGACTATTGTTATAAATATCATGATCAACTTCTAACATCCTTTCATTAAATATCCCTACTGTAAGTAAAATGCCAAGTAATGGGAATGAAACTCAGACCTATAATTGCAAAATTTTGTAATTTGCTGCCAAGGATGAATCTACCCTTAAAATCTATCACATATTAACTATGATTTGTTATTTCATTTTTACTACAATAAAAAGTGAGCAATCATTTCTCCAGAAATCATAGTAAAGTTCCTATGTCTTAACTTCTTTTTATGGTGAATGTGGCAGGTGTTACCTAAATACTGTGTTTAATGTTATTTTTGCAAAGTGTTGGACAAGTGACGAATAAAAGGTTTCGACTGGTGGAGTAAAATCTGAATTTTCGCATACTGACGAAAGAGCATTTTTAATTATAATACAATAATTCGAACAAAATCTATATTACCAACAGATAAAATGGCATTTCAAGGGTTTGCTGTCAAAATTTCAAAGTATAAAAGGCAAAACAAGTTCAAATTTAATGCCTTTGAAAAAAAAAAATCTTTAAATTGCTTTCCTGAAAAGTCACGATTTCGCTCTTTCGTCACTATGAGAAAAATTATGTAAGTATATATTATTATAACCATATATTTGTTTCAATTTAAAGGAGGACACGCACATTGATAATAATTTTCCATTTTTCAATACTTTATCTCTCTAAAAAATTATCTATTGTGCCCACCGAGTCCATTTTGCGAAGAAAGAGCATCGTTCTGCTATCGTGCGCGTATGTAATATAACGCAAAAAGGAGAGCTAGAGTTACCAGGTTTGGCACTTGCGTCCAGAAGTATTCTCCTTCTCCGATCAGCTGAGGCCTGTGGCAAAAACGATTTCGTCATTTAAGTTCCAGCATCTACAGACATCTCTATCTGACATTGTATTATTCGGCTTTTAATTAAGGTTCTGGTCATCCAAATTCAAACGTAAAGTTTGATAGTGTAAGCCAGAAAAAATATTCAGCATTTGTATTGCCTCAACATGATTTTGTTTGACATATCTACTGTTCACAGAGGAATTAAAACATTCATACCAACATGCTGTCACCCGTCCGCAGGGCACTAGCTAGACAGCTTGGCCATGTGACTAGAACCTATTTGACGTAAGCTTACGGCCTTGGCTAATGTAATCCTGTGGGTTGTCTGGGGCCGGCACAGGCATTATATCATTATGACAGACGCTTGAGAGACTGTTTTATTGGAATAGGGTATCGTATGATTGAATATTGTCAGTAGGACGATGCAGACTTCCTTTAACTTTAAAGCAGAGTGAGCTTTAAAAGAATTTATTGGAAACTCAGCGTTAAGTGTGAGCATCACTCCAAGGGTAGTTTGACAGATTACCTGGCTTCAGATTAAATGACTTCCATTGAATCATATTTTGATGGAGGCAGTTGTTGGGGTGGAGGGGGGAGGGGAAGGGAGGATGGAGGAGGAGGGTGGCTATTCTGTGATGTCACACCGGTCATTTTGATGGATTTCACTTCCTAAAAGCTGAACATTTTGTTTATTTTACACTTTTTAATTTTTGGCAAGTTTCTAAAGAAAACCTTTATCTACTAACACTAACACCTTTTTAAAACTTACCAAAAATGAAAGAGTAAGTTTCTAAAAAAGTCTTTGTATAATATATTACAAACACTTTTTTTAAAGTTATCAAATATAAATCAGTGTAAGCCAAACCAAATTCTCAGGTTTTTTAAAATTTAAATTCTCAGACACTTTCAACCACCTCATTTCACTCTAGATGAATTTTATGCAGTTACCGCATTGCAATAGAAAATGTGCTTAATGGATGTGCACGTTTTTCAGAACTTTTTTTGAAAACATCCATATGTCTATTAGATAGTGATTCTCATGATTTAACTTTACATAGATTCACTATGCTACAAAGACATTGAAATTACACATTCTATGTTAACTGTATCCAGTGAAATTTTACTCTTTCCACTCAAAACTTTACATCTTAAAGCAAACGATTGCAACTAAACTGTGCTACAGATACTAAATTGCTTAATTTGTCCAATGCACTCGAAACATTCTCTATTTTGCTACACTTAATTCTGTTTTAAGCCCATCTAATGAACAGATTGTACTTACATGGGGTCCTACCCCTAACTGGCACGCACAGAAAATAAAACGTGCATGTTCATAATATGACCCTGATAACATAATTATCATTCAGAACTAACAAATACATGTAAGACTGCATTATCCACAGACAGCAACAATCCTATGCTGAATAAGACAGGCCAGGACATTATACGATCAGGTCAGGATTATACTGACTTAACTAGTCAGGTGATCGGTTTAACCAGGGAATAGTTTTCATTTCAGGGTTTTGCTGTATTTCCTCACATTTCGCCCATTCACATGTCACCTATCGGCGTTGTCAGTTTACCATCCATTTTCTCCAGCCAATGCCGATCATTGACAACATCATATAGCATTAGGCCTATTACGTTGTTTCTACAGAATGTGGATGTAAAGGTATGTTTTTCTCTACATGCCCTATGTGGGAGGAAAATGTTAAAAGTGAAGGGTCGCTGTCTATGATGGAAGGCTACAACAGACAACAGGAGAACAAGATCCTGAGAAAATCAAGACCCTGAGAAGAAAGAGTAAGAAAGAACAAAAACCTGGTGGAATCCTAACAGCCAGAATGAGAAAGAGACAGTGATAAGTACAAGAAAATTGGGTTGCACCCTTTGACAGCTTCACTACCAACTTTGACAAAAAGTGTAAAAAAACAAGCTGCACCAACACACCTGTTTAATGATGAAAAATTTAATCATAAATACAATATGATAAAATGTTAAATGTTGAGTTACACTCTGTATAAAAAAATAACCAGACTTTATAAAAACCTAGATCATAAATTATGATTAACAACCACAAAAAAAGCATATATGTACTAGTATGATTATGTCTGCATTATTTCATCAGTGTAATTATTCACAATCATGCCTTTTTTCCTTTTCCTGTTTATGAACTAATAGAGGTGAGCAATTTGACACATGATAGGACATGAGACAGGAATGGCCAGTCAGTTACAGGAACAAAAACAGCAAGAGATGTTTATAAGCACTGAGGTAAAATGAGCGACTTAAATGAAGTAAGAAACAGTATACATATGAAAAGATGAGTGAACAGATCCTTCTATCAAACAAAATCTAATCACAAATAATATGTAGGTGTAGGGTTTTTCCCTTTCACATTAGCATCATCATGTGAAATAATCAAATCAAAATGCTAGTATTGCAACCAGAAACCAACAGTGTGAAATATACATGGTAAATTTGAGGTTTTTATGCTTTTCTCTTTCTTTTATGCTTAGTGTATGTTTTTTTCCTAAGGAAGACATCTATCTAACACATTCATTTCATGGAGGGCAAAACAATAATCCCTTTCAATTACATGAGCCTTTTTCACTTCAAAGAGCTTGTATGTAAAGATGACAATGCAAACAAAAGTGCCAGTAGATAGACTACATCAGTCATAATTTTCCTGAGCTAAGCAAGCCAATGTGGGACTGGAATAATCTACATGCGGCAAGATAACCAAGGGTTCAAAGAACTGTACTGTTGGTGGCATGTGGCTTAAACAATCCGACTCCACCCTCTCCACCCATCTCTTTATTGCAGCAGTCTCTCAGGTTAACCTGAAAAGTACCATGCCAGAAACAGACAGTTACAAATATTACAGTAAAGAGGGGATGACATCTGGTGGACAGTGCCACCACACCTGATTATGACTGAACTCATGATAAAATATCAATGGAAAGGAGTGGCATATAGATCAGCCTCCCTGAAATTCAGCAAAGAAAACTCTTCAAGTCAAAGGCCACAAGTTCCCCAAAAATACGGCAGCCCCATTCTATCTTTGGGGTAACAGGTAAATGGACTTTTGATATCAGGACTTTTTTTTCTAACCTGAGGTTCTACAATTTTTATATTTTATCTTTCTCTTATGTCATTTCACTTGCCCACCATTCCAAACATCCATGGGCAAAAGTCTCGAGGGGCCCATTCTATATGATGAGAAACTGTGAACTTTTTCAGTTTAATTTGGTTAAAACTAAGTACTTGTGGACATGTTCTTTTTTGGTACGGACATGCAAAGTTGAAATAGGGCCCTCTCAGCTTGGACCAATCAAAGAGGAGGGTGAATGTGCAATTCAACAATCTAAATCAAACTGTTCATGGTTTTGCTATACTTCAGAAGACCTGGAACTGAGGGCTCAAAATAACCTAGGTGTATGAAAATCTGGATACAGGGGGCAACTGAAAACATGTCTAAACCCCAGTGCAAATTTATGTGGATGTTTTTTTTTACTGTCATTGCTTTTTTTCTGTCATTCTCAATCTGATCATCATTACTGTCACCACAATATTAAGAAATGCACCTACAGTGCATGTAATATTGGAAAGAAACACATCACTTAATAAACATGAGTTCATCACATTCATTTTGGCGCAACTATAAGCTACTGACCACAAAACTGGAAAATAATAATGCATGCATCACTACTGGTGAATAAACCAAATTGACAAAAAATACTTCAAGGTTGTGTTGTGCACTGAACTCCATTCAGGGAACACCTTCAGCTCAAAAGTAACTAGCTACAAAATTTCATCAATAGGCATTCAAAATCACTGATTTGTGGATTTTAAAATACAGAGTGAGTTTGTTTTTTTTTCATTACAGATGACATAATCAACATATAAAACTCTTACTCTGAAGCAAATTTACCACTAACACTATGAAACATCGCTCTGGTGTCATGAGCCACCACTCTAGTATTTTAATTCATTGAGTGACATGACTCACACCATAAATGATCTCTCTGACATCATGAATGATTTGCTGACATAATAAATAAGCTTTGATACAAAAGACTATGAGCCTACTTTGCCCCATAGTGAAAACAGATAAGTTAATGGATTACTTGTTCTCAGAACAGTCTGGTGAAATCAGCAGTTTGTTCAAATTTAATAACTTTACAACCTTAGCAGATGACACATGATTCCAGGCAAACCTTAGACAAGTTGCTCACTTTGATATAGTCCTCCTAAACCCTTGTCAATTAGTTGAGTTACTTGATATTTTGCTGCTGTTCCCCCCAGCCTTGTTCACAAACCTCACACACAGGATTTATCCATAACCTATTCTGAGCAAAAAAGATCAGTTATTATACATGTTATGAGACAGGGAATTAAGGCTGTGAGTAGCACATAATTCACGCACCTTGAGATTAATGCTTAACTCTGAGAATTAACAAACTATCCTGAAAGAATAAAATAACCAACGTGCAATTGCTGGAATACAGTGGAACTTAGAAAGAAAAGGATGATCAAGACTTTCAAGGAATAGCCTTACTACCATGCCTTATTGTTCCCAAATTGTGATATGGAAATGAGAAGTAACTGAACTTATAGTTCATGAGTAAACATGCAGACAGTGTTCCATGTTGGAAATGCTACATGCAATCACTTCAACAGTTCAATTATCAGGCAATCAGCTAGCAAACACTGAGCAAGAAATGTCATAGGCAATAGCTAGAATGATAGTTCTGACCTTGCTGGCTTGTACCCACCCTGACTGTGTATACATGGAATCAATCATGTGCTGGAAAATCACTACACAAGCTGTTACGAAACAATAACTTGATTTCATTCATTTCCTTGGCTGAATTATTCTTTCCATACAAACACACGTCAGAGTGAAGCATTTATGCCACAGCAACCAGATAGCTTGCTCTTTCAATTCCATTCTGAAAAGGTTATTTTAATATGAACAAAACAGAAGGGACAAAAGGGAGAAACTGCCCAACACAACCAGGCTCTCATTACAACCTTACCCATAATAAACGGGATCCATTGCATTGTATTAATTCCACCACTAGATCAAGATTCTGATATGCCAGTGACCATGTCAGTGGAAAAAACTAAAATTAGTAAGCAGCAGAACTGATCTGTATTTAATACAGTGAACCTCGGATCTATCTAGGTCGCTAGGACCTACCTTCAGTCCTCGTTAAAGCCGAGGTCTCATTGAATGCAAGGTCTCTGCAAGCTCATGTGAAAACTGGTCTATCTCTAGTGAGAACCTTTAACTAAAAGCATATTATTCCATTGTTCATTCCCCTCCCTTCGCATTGCAGAGACTTCAAATTTAATTACTCTTTAATTACTCTCCCGCTCCTTCCCCCTGATCACCCAGATGGTCCTATCTCTTTCCTCCATCCCCTCCCTCCCTACTCTGCTCCTTCGCACATGCAACTATTACCAGTAACCTCTCATGCTGACTCAGTCTTGTAGACTGTTGTAATCAATTGTTATGTAAATCTTTGGGAGCTGCTCGTGCTGACACTGGTGAGAGTTTTACTGCAGGTGAAAAGGATGTACGACGGCATAACTTCAGGTCGATGACCTCGTTTGAGCCGAGGTTGCTTGAAATTTTATTCCTTGGATCAGAGGTAGATTTACTTTTACAAATAAGGAAAAAAAAATGGGGATTTTCATTTCCCTCGTTGAATGTGAGGTCTTGTTGGATCGGAGCTCATTGTATTCGAGGTTCACTATATTCTGCACTCTTATAATCATAGCAGCAAAGCAACAAGCTGAAGAATTTGACAGTTCCTCACAGTTACAAAGCCTCTAGAATTCTGATTTCATACAATATCATTAAACCAACATTAAGATAGATCTTCATCCCATCTTTAAATTATGGGAGTTTAAACAGTTGACCCTTCTCATAGAAAACAGCAACTGAATGCTACACAACTTGGAATAAGTATGCGTACACTTGTCAGAAAACCCTAATTTTGTGTCAAATGTAATAAGTGATTAAATATTACACACAACTAACCTAACTATCATAAATATGACTTAAAATGATCTAGTATCAATAAAAACCTTAAAAATGCTTCACACAGAGAATCCATGGAAAAGCAGACATATTATATGGTACACAAAATATGATGCAGCCAACTCTGCATGATTACAAGTCCACAGGAGCATGCAAGCAAGGGGAAGGATCATGTGCACTGAGATGAAGCAAAGGTACCCATAGGTAACTAATGTGACATAAATTTTGTAGTCATCTACTCTGTCAGCCACCACTGATGGTGACCAAAACAAAATTTCACGTCTGGTTGGGTACCTGGCGTTTTTCATCAAGTATTTAACTAGGTTGGAAACATTTGCAAAAATGACAGGATAACAGGTTAGATGATCCATAATTATATGACATAAGTGTTTTAACATTGTGATTAAAAGCTCAAACGGCCCTCTGTAATATGATTTTACACAATTTTTGCCTTAAAAGATTAGTCCCCAAACAACATTTTTCAACTTCCTGTTGAATGTACAGCCTCATTGATTTCAAAGGTGCCAGTCACTAGAATCAGAATATAACATTAGCCAGACACCTATTTTACAGAGGGCAGACTGAAGAAAATGTGAATGAAATGCTTTCCAAAAACATTTACAATATAAATTGAACCAAAGGCTTTTTTCATCTGGAGTCCACTGCCACAATCATTGGCCATATTGCTTCCAATTACAGGTAATTATACCAAGAATTATCACAAATTATTATTCAATTGGAATGGTGATTACAGCAACAACAACAAGAAACCCACAAGGTTTGATCAGAGACCATCTATAGCAAGACAAGAGAATGACCACCAGAGCTCCTTATCACAAGTAAGCGCTGATAAAGCCTATTAGCTAACATTCTAGCTAAAGCACAGGTCAGAGAGATGAACAAACCTACTCTCCTGTTCATGGATTACTTGTTCTTTGTGTACTAAAGCTCTGAAAGTATAAATATATGTGGGCCTGAATGTAGCATCTGCAATCTTTTCTACCATTTAACAATCTTACTGCACTTGAGCTACAATCTTGGAGTGTTTTATTCTTTTGTCTTGACACAGCTGCTCTCTGGTTTAGCTCCTATTAGGTGCAACAGCAACAATGATGGCAGAAATTTTAATGAAAAAATTGCTAGAATATTTGTCTTTCTTACACACCCACAACAGCATTCATTTTCTCTCTCTCTCTCTCTCTCTCTCTCTCTCTCTCTCTCTCTCTCTCTCAATCTCTCTCTTGCTCCTTACTTTCAGCCTCTCAGCCTACAGCTCACATTCAAAGCTTCCCAAAGCAGCCTTAATAATTCTTGCATTTCCACACCAGACAGGACAGAATTCTTGAGGATATAACTCCCAAACTAACAATCACAAATCAATGATGACAAGGGAATGCTGGGAAATGAAATGATAAACACATACAAGTGAGCTCTAAAACATCTTTCAAAAATTGATTATATCATCAGCAACAAAGGAATTACATTTTAAATCAGGGCCATAACTAGATCGTCTTGGCTTCCACCCCAGCAAACAATCGCTTCTTGCCGTCTCTCTTTCTACTTTTCTCTTTCTTGTCTTTCTTCTTTTCTTTTTTTCTCTTTTCTCATGTAATTCTCCTTTATTTGGGAAGTCCTTGACCCTTGAGCCTCCCTTCCCCCACCGCATTGCAGGGGCTGCAAGGGTGCTGATTATGGCCCTGGTTGCAATATACCTGCCAGTACATATGGAGTGGCTATAGAAATACTCGCCAAGCATGAAGTAGTATACATAATCACAACCTTACTAAACCGCAGTTTGGTCACAACCAGACTATCAAAATGGGGAAGTCCCTGAAAGTGTCTGTGACTGCTCCAGGGGCACGAGGAATAGGAATGTTCAGAAATGTCAGAGGCTTGCCTGTGTCACTTAAAACCAACATATAGCAATACTGGAACCCTGACTTGTAACTGGACCATCCCATAGCAATATTTGAATTTTAAACCTTGAGGCACTAGAACCTCCACACAGCTACATGAGAATCTCTTCAATCAAAGCCTGATAATGCTGAATAAGTCTCCAAATCACTGAACTGACATTATTCCAACACCATAGTTGTAATACACCAACACTAAAATTTGTAAGAGTGAAGTCAGCATGTTGTCACCCCAGTTTGCAAAAATCAAATGTCCATCTTCTATAAATCTTTGAAGTCACCCAAGGTGTAAATTGGGGTAATGCTAGGGACAGAGTTTAGGAGAGTGAATGTACACTTTGCTAAGTCCTTAGACCCTCTCTCTTTCCTTACTTCGCTCTTGCTATGCCCTTGACTGTAACCCATACACACCTTGGGAGAATCCCAGAATTATACCAATTTCACCTTGTCATTTGTAGACTGGGGTGACAATATCATAGACTTGGTTGTGAGATTTTCACAATTAGGTAAACGAGACTAGCCATTCGAGGGTACAAACTCTTTTAACTGTATAAGAAGAATAGATTATTATGAGTGTCAATATAGTGCAATAAAATTCAGACATACATTCAGAATTATAAGAGTCCATTTATTGCAAACTATTATGTATCACTTCCTGAATACAAAATTTGAGGTATATGGACTACACTGGATGTTGCAATATATGCAGAAAAGTTTTTATTTTAGAAAAAAAAATCAAGTTTTTATTATTCAAAATGTGTTAGCTTCAAAATGCTTCGATAATCCAAATCTAAGGTAACATTTTTTAGAAACTTGGCACCTACTGTATTCAGAAGTCTTGAATAATTGCCAGTGTTTCCAGTTTACTAGCTCAAAGACACAAAACAACATATTTTCCTCAGTCTATAAGTGTCAAGTTTTCTTCATCCAAACTGTTACAATCTAAGGGCTCTACCAAGATGTACCTGTTATAGTGCTAGAAGCAAAAAGAAGAAAACCCACTCTTGGGAAATTCTTGGATAATATTTAGGAATCCTCTCCCTTCCCAACCTCACTTTTAATCCTAATTCTGTCCTTAACCCCAATCCATGCCCTGTTTAAGGAAGTCCCAGGATTGTACCATATGGACATATGCTACTTGTTAGCTGAGGTGATCAATTATAAGAGTTTGGAATGATGCCAAGTATGAAGTTATAAGCTAAGCCGCATGACAGCTGTGAAGTCCCAAACTGACTGTAATATGCATATAAACAAAGGCTAATGACTGTATAACAAAACTGACTCTATGAAATCTCATCACATCTGACCAGACTACACCTTAACTTAACTTGGAAGAAACAACAGAATGGAAGTCTGAAATAAATGCTCAGATCTCAACAGAATCTATTGCCAATTAGAAACTTCAACAGAGGGTGAAAATAACAAGAATAATGCTCCAAACACTGATGACAAAAAAAAATCATGTCTAACTAGATTAGCAGTATGTAAGTTCAGCACAGCAGTCAGCTTTACCCTGTCTCTAAAATGCACAAATATATAGGGACAATCTACTGGATCATTCATACACATACCAAAACACTTAACAGTGAAGGTTTGACAGAAACAGGAAATGCCATGCTCAGAAGAGTTTAAAGCTCTTTTTCAACTGTTTCTGCTTCCAGCCTGCCAGTTTGTTGAAATCAAGGTAGGACATGTTAAACAGTTGCCGGAACTCATCATCACGCAGATGAATCTGGAATAAAGTAAGTAAACATTAGATGCATGAGAGGAAAGTTTG
>JAWQUT010000070.1:1772862-1828047 GCA_033807755.1 Ellobium chinense
ACCCTATCCCGCCCCAAAGGATGCCGACTGAACCGGCGGTCCATCTGTTACGTAGACCAGACTGTCCAGACATAGCCTACATGTACTAATATGTGACCAGGCCGAACAATGAACATCTGACCCTCATCTGGCATCATCAAAAGAAAGGTCGCCGGTCGCAATCTAACGGTATTGACAGCCTGGCGCCTCCGCTGGATACCGGTGGATTGGCAGTGGTAGATAAAGACGCAGTCGATGAAAGAATACAAAAGGCGTGTTCGATTGCCTGTCTAAGTACTATAAACATATTCAGTGCATAAGTCTTTCAAAGCGATGAACATAAAGTCTAAACAAGGCATACATCTGACAAGAAATAACTGAACATTCACCTTGTCATTCCTCAATCCAACTCTGCTAGACTGAGACTGAGAGAGAGACTGCGGTGGACTGTGGTAACCTCACGCAAGTTACATCGATGTGAGTAACAACAGTAACAGGCATGAAACTGGCTCGAGAAAAGTTACGGTTTCACACACTAAGACAAAACGTAATGTCAAAATCTGACCGACGGATGACTGACCGACGAAGACTTAGAGGGGTGGAAAACGCCGCGTTCACCCTTAAAACGGTTTTCTTTTCACTCGCTGTGCTAAAATAAATATCGGCTTTCAGTTCTGATTTTCGAGGTCGATATTGAAGTTGTGAACTGAGCTGAAATGTAGTTAGAGAATTCCAGATCAGATCAAGATCAGATCAAGCGGCCAAAATAGGTATAGATCAGATCAAGATCAGTTCATCTAAAATAGCTGTTTAGCTCAGATCAAGTTCACGTGAACTGATCTAAAGATCTCAGATCTGCCCAACCCTGTTCTGAATATTATGTTCATGTGTTAATATTAATGCTGTGTCCAGAGCAAGGCTTTAGCCTGGCTAACTGGCTAAATTACGAAAGGTTCATGCAGTCTTGGTGAAAACAGAAGGTTGGTACAGTTGATCACAGCTAATTTGATCCAGGATTAATCAATTTTCTCTTAATTTAATGAGAAATAAAGTTAAAGTTTTTTTCATTCTTTGCATACAATAAAAGTCTCCCAGTTATTCAACGCCAGCATCATGGATTTTCTTTAATTCGAACAGATTGAGAATGTCACAGATGCAAATTTGCCTTTACCGTTTTTCTGCAACTCACAGCAAATGGGCGTGAAACTAAGAAGTTAGTGGCTGAGAGGGTAGGAGTAGTTGCCAGTGTGGTAGATAGGTAGGCGTGTGTGTGAAAGGGGACAGGGGAAGTGTTCAGTGCCAGGCAGGAGAACAGGATCAAATAATAAAACAAAATCACACACTCGGTGACACAGCACTATGTGACACAATCATTTCTGGTAATTCCCTATGACAATCCCAGCGAAACTGACCAAAGAACTCATATTAACAGTATATTCTTGACATGCACTGTCTGCCATCTTGGAAAAGCTGAGAACATCTTGATTCTGAATGACCTGACAAGACATGAGCATGATGTTTAAGTTCTGGACAAGACTCTCTATAAAACACTGACTTAATTACTTGCTCCTTCTCTTTGCATTTAAGCACAGTTGGCACATCAGTAGCCATGTTTTTCAATTTCAAATGAGCAGCTTCTTGCTCCAGAAATCAAAAGCATACTGTGTGGTATGATGAGCCTTTAGTATCTGCTTGAGATGGCTACATATAATTCTGCATTAATAGCATCAAAGGGTCCATTCCTTGCACAAAAGCACCTCTTGAATTTTAAGGAATTCAATCTCAATGAGTAGTGACCTAGAAGTGCAACAAAGTTGGGCTATCCATAGAACTTAGGCCAAATTTACATTCAGGGCTGGGTTTGATCAGGGTTTGAAACCACATGGCTTATCCCACAGGGATATCACATATTTTAGTGTAGATGCAATTGAGCCTTGCAAATTCAAAATTCAGAACGCTGACTAAGAAAGTAAAGTTCATATTGTATTACTTAATGCTTTGCAGTAACCAGGAAAACCCCCCAAAACATTGGTGGTGTTCACCGTAGTTAATGCAATACGTTAGCATAGTTAATGCAATACGTTAGCTAACACAGGGATTATGCATATTAAGTCCTCTGGTGAGGTAAGTTAACTTGAAAAAAAGTTGCAGGGGCAGTGAAGAATATGACTAAGTGAGAAATTCAGGCTGTTTAAATCTGCCTTAACTGTAGGTACAACTTTTGATGTTGTTGCATGAAACTGAGCATCACTGAATGATATGCCGGCCATGTCATCACTTCTTGGACTCCCCATTAAAGAAAAAACAGTGGATGTCTATCTTTCGTGTGTTTGTTTGCATTTCTCTCTCACCGCCCACTCCTTCCTGTTACTGTTTGCATTACAAAATCACAACTGCAAAGAAATTATGTTCCTTGTGCAAAGATCCTAACCTGTGTTACCATCGTTCATTGGAATGTTTGTTGGTCTCCCTGCTGCTCGTGTTTTAAAAAGTATAGTATACGTAAGAAAAAGATGTCACTACTGTATGATTTCACTTGCATCAGTTCAGCCTCAAAGTGATTCACAGTATTTTTTAAATTGTGATGACAGTTGAATCAGGCACACCTGTGTTAAAAATTCTTGCAAATTTTAAAATGCCTAACCTCTCCACAACTGTGACTGCATAGATCTATATCAGATTCTAATGTTCAAGACATAAGGTATCAAGTATGTAAGTATTATGCTTTTATTACATATTTGCATATTTAAATAAGTTGTCCTGAATTCATTAATTCACTGATGAATTCCAGAATCCTGCCCCTCTGATAAACCATTCAGAAAGCTTCCTGATACACACAGCAATGGCAGCTGAAAATAATCCAATACTGAAAAAATATTGATCTTGGTTTGTTCCATTTTCTGATCCATTAATATATAGCTGCAGTCCAATAATCACTATCATGACTCTTTTGTTTTGCCTTACCTGACTAAAAAAAACTTTAGGCCAGATGATCTGTATCATTTCCATGGCTATAAATGGATGTTTTTTTGTAAATTTCTCAAACAAAAATATTATTCCTTTAAAGTTCTATCTTCAAAGTTTACCAACTGATTTCCTTGAAATTTGGAGAATCACTTCATTACTGGAAATATGATTTGATGATAAAAATGGGGTTGTATGGGTGACATATGGCATGTATCTCATTATTTTGACAATCATGTCCAGAAAAATAATATTTAATATGGCTGCTGTAACCAAGGCAACCAATTTTTTCCCAAAAATTAAAATGCATTTTGAATATATATTTGATGCTCTATGTAAGTACAATATCTTTAACATGAATCTATGAATAAAGAAAGCAAGTGTCAGCTGCAACTTCAGTCCTGAAGACATGCCATGCATGATGAGACTGGATGAAAGCAACTATCCTACAATCAGACAATTTTCTTATTCACCACTATGAATTTCCACAACTAAGAGTTACAATACTCTGTAATAAGCAGAGATAGATGAAACAACATTCTAGGACCTGACAGCTTACTCATAAGGTCATATCAAAACTTCCACTGAAATTTCATAAAAGCTCAAGACCTTAATATTTTACTCTATATTGTAGGGAATTTCTGTACCTTGACAATATGAAATGTGACACTTTTTTCTAACCTAATAAAACATAAACAACATGCATTTAAATGTTATTCATACAAACATTTTAAACTGGCAAAGCTTCATTGGTCATTGTGAGAAGGTACTGTGGTATTTAAATGTGTTATGGATAAATACAGGGAATTTGGAAGGAAATCAAGGCAGAAGACTCACAATTGCAACTCTCTGAGATTCTTCTCTCTCAGTTTTGTTACTGCCCTTGCCCTGCCAAATATAGAGACACTCCCACGCATCTAAGACCATGATGTCATCCTCAATCAGATCAGACTGTGGAAATAAAATGCTTTTTTTCAGTCACATGACAAAGTATAATGTAATTTTAGGTCTCACAGCAAAGCAAAATGTCATGTAAATACTTATGACAAAGAATAATCTCATTACTGTGTCTCATGATAAATTACAATGGTCTCTTCCAAAAATCTAACAATTTCAAGACCAGTAAGCTGGGCCCTTAACTAGAGCTGTTTCTTAAACAAACTGTAAAGGGTGTAGCTCATTTTCTCTCCCACTTCAGTCTTTGCTATTGTTAGTCAATCAAGAACAAACTTCTTTCCAGCTCAGATAAATATATTTCCCATCTTGTTATTGCTACTGTCCAATATTTTTTTTTAACATCTAGACAAGGAATTTTTGTTCTGTGACCAGAATGAGACTTTCCTACATCAATGAATTGTTTGTCATTTGCTAGAGATCAGGGTTCTAACACTGAATTTGTCTCTATGACTGGGTGCTGAGATATGTTAATTCAGTGAAAACTAGTGGGGGCTCAAGTGGAGTGGATATCACTACCAAGGCTGAGCAGTCCTCAACCAGAACTAGAAATCTCATTATCATGTGGGTTATCATCAAGATGACCCTGCTGACAGATCTCTGCAGACCCAAAAACTTTACCTAAGTTATACTGACATTATTAGTTCATAACTTTTCAGGCATATCTGTTCTCAAATCAACCAGTAAATAAGCAGCTGAAAACATAATATCCCAGCAGAGTATCCAAAAACTAATGATATTCTTGGTCTGTGACTTCTGAGTTTCCTGGGCCGCCACACATGGCATTATTAAAACATCACCTTGAGACCCAGAATCAGTCAGGAAATATAGTGATCAGCCTAATCTACAATTTTTTTTTTCCACCAGCTAATGGTTCTTTCTCATTTAGGACAACAATTTTAGGCTCTGTTTGCATGCACATGAAAAGCTATATATAATTTCTTTGTATCAATAAATGTATGTATGTTGATGTGCAATTTATATACATTTCCCCATATTTTGATGAATGATACATGGGGTACAGCTGGCTGGGACAAGCAGAGAAAAATCACCCTTTGCTCATCAGCTGTGTGACTGTAGGGTGACCTCCACTAATCTTTGCAAGGTTCAAATCTCATTACAACAAACAGAATTTACATGTACAAAACTAACACAATCATGATCTCTCCACCTCTATCAATATATGAGACTCTTGCAGTATATTTCTGTCTTTCAGCTCCAGCCAATCACAAATCTGCAAACCTTCACATAACTGGTAGGAGCAGAGCAGTGAATCTGTGGTTTCAAACTCTCTAATTCCTCACAATAGAAATGAGGAATAGCAATACATTAAAAGGCATGACCTTAGTGTGTTGCTATCAGGATATAAAGGCCCAGATCATTTATTCATCAGGGTTTTTTGTTTATGAAGACCTGTTATTACACTTTCCACTTTATATAATTTTCTATCTGAATGATTATATCAAGTGATACAAGCATAAACTTTACCCAACACAAAGTTTAGTACTCAAACTGTATGCAACTCAAATTTAATACACATTTGGCAGATGGATCGATGTCTGGTCATACTGTAAATGTTGAACATCTAGGTTCTGTGAGCTAAATAATCAAGAACAGATGTCTAATAATGGCAGGCAAAGAGTATATGAACATCACAGAATATGTATCAAATAGAAAAGATGCTCCTTTAGGGTGATGTCAAAAACTGAATACAGAAGCACAAAAGCAAAGAGCAGCTGTCTCTCTTCAACTGCACCGTCCCATTAGAGATATGACCAACCCTCAAGTGACTCCCATCCAGAAAAATACAACTGGATAATGGTTAAAGAAAAAGTAGTATGACATGATGACCAAGAAACATGAGCAGAAAGAAGGTTTCATTAGTTAGAACACTGCTTCTTTGAATCATTTCTTGTCAGGGACTACAAAGTATGTTACTAGTCTGGATCTAGATCATCTAAAATGGAAATCTCTTGTGAGTAGGTGGATAAACGTAACTGAAACTTTACTTTCTTTTCTATTCTTGCCCTTAACCCTAAATCAAGCACTAAGGAGGAGAGTCCCAAAATACTGCTGAATTTGGGAATAATAAGCATCCTCATGAGGAACACTTTCATATGTGCTTTCACTTTCTTATGGCTACCCTAACACGAATATACGTCCATGGTTTTCAGATCTCCTGTTTATTCAGAGATAGCTGTTTTGGAGTATGACATGAGTGGCTCCTAATGGCAGTCTTGTATTCTCTGCCATCATCCCCAGAATTTACTTTTTGATTAATGCTTGACAAGGCATAAATTTCCACTCTTTTGACCAGTACTGTTAAGCAGATGATGTGACCAATTTTCTCATTCTGATGTCACCTTAATGGAGATATATCAGTATATTTAGAGCCACAGTTATCTAGATTTCAGATATGTTTTTGTTATTTTTATATGGACCTTGGTGGCAAGCTCATTACATAAGTGTCCATTTCCAAATTGTTAATGATCTCGGCATAAAATACACATAAAATTTAATTTCCAGCCCATATCCAATTCCTAGGTTTCAAATGATTGTCATCTGAAGAGCATCGGCATGGCGGTAGAGTCAGAGAGGTGTGGCTGCTTTGGGTTTCTGGGAAGCAAATGTCTATTCTATTTGTTAAATATTCTTTAATGAACGCTGGCCCCAGCACACCAGTTTTTGAGAGGTGTTTATAATTTTTTCCACTGTGTCAAAAGGTCAGTGGAGTGTACATATGTATGTTAATATGCTCAAAATTTGATATCAGATTCTAAGTCTAAGTCTTAAAGTTACAGGTCTCTACATTCTATGAAATCTTTTTTTACAGCTCTCTGCATAATGTGAAGTCTTTTCTTACAGCTTTCTGAAAATGGCTGACAGACCGTTATCTGACAGTTAAGTGTTTGAAGATCTGGCACTAATCTGCTTTCTGACAATTTAACAGGTTTCATTTGAAAATCTAGAGTCCAAGACAAAAGTTAAACTATGATTGTCTAATATCTAACAGTCTGACACCTGGTGGTCTAGCGGATACTAACCTGAACAAAATCATGAATCTCCTCAACATTAATGAAGCCCTTGGCATTTGACAGCTGGAACAACCTTGGGGGATGACTGCCTTCATCCTGATTGGATAACAAAGCTCATTGTCAGTGTCACTTCCTAGTATAAGTCACTGCTCTACAGCTATGACTATTCATAAGCAAGTTTGCCATATCAGTGAGAAATGCATGTCATAAACTCCATTCACTATGCCTAGACATTAGCCAGGTGCATGACTGTAGTGCAGCACATATGCCTGGGTTGGGTCAACCAATATCCATGATCTCAGTATATACTCAGCATCTACTTTCAAAATTCACTGATGTCCCTGTAAACACAATATCTGGGCTGCATCTGTGGGATCATGTGGTTATCCCAGTATTATCTTCGAATAGATTAGCCTTCTTGCCACCTGCAGAGTGCTCAGATGATTCGCCTGCCTATTTAGGACCCATGTTACACCTGCTTCACATATGTTACCATCACAAAGTCAACATGATATTCTTGTGTTTGCCTTATGTCGTCACCTTATACCATTTTCTATGTCCATTTTGTAAAATCCTGATGATTCTCTTAAGGTCTACATACGTTAGTGTTAGGAATAGGATTAGGGGAAAGGTTGAGAAATATACTAGGTCCAAGGACTCTTTTGAGAATGCTTTCTCTTCCATTTTTCCACCTCCAGCTGAAGTACATTTTGGGAGAGTTCCAGGACTTTGCCAAACTGAACATTTGTAAACCAAGATGACGAAGTGTCTGACTTCTACTTTTCTGCAGAACTTTTTTATTTCCTCTTCCATTTGTCCACCCATAAGCACAACACACTCCTGGTTTTAAAACAGTAAAAGCTATTGTCTCAGTGCAAGTGATCAGCACCTGTGATGTGGCAGCAACTCCCTATATACTTCACATCAAGCTGAGAATTTGTGAAGTGATCCAACCTCCTTTGTTTATAATAATGAAAAGACATATAAATAATGAAAAGACATAGCCTAGATACAAGACTTGTAAAAGTCTCACTATTATAATTATAAAATCATTGTCCCTATCTTCGATAGTGGATCAGAGGAACAAATCTTCAGGAAACAGTGTAACCTGCTCACATGTAGAACCTGCCCACCTGCAACTGCTTGTCAGAGGCATATTCTTCCTTCCCTCCAAGAACGTTCCAAAAGTCAGGTTTTTCCTGTCCCTCAAAGACATTTGTCAGTGCTCTGCAATAGCAACAAACAGACTACATAAAGAACGGTTAGTGGTGGTGGGTATCAAATATTCAAAGCGCGATCCAAAAGTTCGGGACTGTGCCCATTATAGCTTGAAGACATACTTAAAGGAAGGCTGCATTGTCCTGCAGACCATGTTAAATCATGCGATACTCTATTATTCCAGTAAAACAGTCTTTGAAGTATCTATCAACAAAATAAAACGCCTCTGCCTGCACCAGACAACCCACAGGGTTATATTATGCAAAGTCCTCATTCTTACACCCACTGCGCGTGGCCATAAGCTTACATCAAATACATGTACGTTCTAGTGGCACTGTCAAGCTGTCTGGCCAGTGCTCTGCGGATGGTAATAGCATGTTGGTATGAATCTTTTAATTCCACTGTAAGCAGCAGATGTGTCAAAGAAAGTCATGCTGAGGCAATAAAAATGCAAAATACTTTACCTGGCTTACATGGTTAAACTTTCCTTTTAAAATTGGATGACGGGGACCTTAATTAAAAGCTGAGTAATACATTGTCAGAAAGAGCTGTCTATAACTGCTGGAACCTAAGCCATATCATCAATTTTGCCACAAGCCATCACTGTTCAGCGAAGGGGAATAACTCTAGATGCCAGGGCTAAGTCCCGGTCACTCGAGCTCTCCTTATTGCGTCATATTGTACACGCACATGGTAGCAGAACGATGCTCTTTCCTCGTGAAAGTGGCTCAGTGGGCACCATAGGAAATTTTCAGACAGAAAAAATACTGGAGAACAGAAAATTATTTTTGACATGCATGTCCTCCTTTAAGATATTATCTAATCTCTTTCCCTTCACCAGAATTTTCAACTTTCAAGGTGGAAGAAACCAATCCAAAAACTGCTGATCTCTTATGGATGAGTATGCTAGCACAATGTCATAGCAAAGTAGTCAGTTGTTGTTGCATCACTTCACCGACTGTTTCTAGCTCACATCTTTTTGCAACCACATCAGGATTATTGAGTAAAAGTCGGCATCAACCTCTGACTTGCAGGCTTAGCTCCATGCCACTTCTTCCTCTTCCCACAGATGAAAATTCAGCTCAAGAGCAAAAGATTAGAGGAAATGGAGGAGATATAGGCTGATGACACATAAGTGACCCATTTACTCAGATTGGTATTCAAGTAACAGCAACTGAACAACGATTCAAAGATCAAAAGGGTTATTCATGGTCAAAATTGAGATTTTGTAATTTTCATTAACCTTGGTATCTGTTCTATTTGTTGAATAAGTATTATAGTTATATTTTATGTCTTAATTTGATATTATTTCAAGAACTTGTTAAAAAAGGTTACTTTTATAAAAAATTTATAACCTTTAATACCTTTGTACTTATGTGCTTTTTTTTTTTTTTAAATTTGGCGTGATTTAAGTACAGTTCATGCTTAATAAGTAGGCCAAATTTCAAGTCTGTCGCTTTTCTAGAAAAGCCTGTATCTAAGGTGAGAAATGGCATACCTACTGAAAATCTTTGTGAGCCATTTTATCAAAACTCCTTTGTCCATAATACCTGCCATCTATGAATATCTCAGCTTTTAGTGGAGTACAATAATGATTTTAATATCAAAGTAAAGGGTTTAAAAGAGCTTTTCAGTGTTATGCAGAACTTAGTACTCTCAAACCGCAACTTGACCCATTTGACATCTATATGACAGACAGCATATGTCACAAAAATAGGCAAATATTGCTGCATGGATGTATGCTGTGCATCACCCCAGTAAAGAAATCCCCAGTTTCCATACACTATCAGATATATGGTATATGTCCATTCTTTACAATGCCAAGAACACTTCTGTCACAAACCTAAAACTTAGGATGGTGAAAAAAGGAGTTTTTGAATTAACAGTCTGGCAAGTCATAAGACAGTTGGACTTAATTTTAATGGCTAGCGAATGCAGTAGACATGCAAATATCCATTCACAAAAGCAACGCTCAACAACAGGCTTGGGCCAGGTCTAGGCTTTCGGGTGATTCACTGATGACTTGTGATTGGTGGATACTTATTAGCACTAGATCTAGATCTGATAACATCAGTTGCTTATTATTCAACCACTGTCCTGCCCACTATAAGAGAGACTAATAAACACACTTTTTGTTAATTTACTACTAAAGTTTAATTAGGTTGAAACATCAATGAAAAGCCAGTATGTTTAATATAATGAAAAGCCAGTATGTTTAAATAATAATATAAGAATATAAACATAACAGTTCATTTAAGTTAAAAGCTGCCTGTAATGTAAAATTCTCAAAAGGTTCCAACACTTGTGAAAAGTTTTGTATTTGGTTTATGGAACAGGGCTTTGTAACCCTTGTTTCTCTAAGACACCCACCTAGGGGACCTTGCTGCAATGTTTTTAGCCATTTCTCTCTCGTCCCCAGTGCAACCTTTACCAGCCCAACTGTACACTGCACTCTTAGTAAAGATGACAAACACATCATTGGAGTTGAGGGAGGCAGCTCGAAGAGGTACCTGGTGAAGGTAACTTGTGGTAAGTATAGTAGATCTTGACAATGAAGTAAATAGGGCTAAATACAGCAGCTCAAAGTAACAATAAATATATTGGTAAATCCACAGGCCCAGAGAAATAAAGAAACTATGAGAAAACATAGCAAACCTGAATGATAGAATGATGAGAAACATGCATGTACAGAAATGCATGTCACATTTTTAGCAAGAATTCAGAATTTTATGATCATTACAATTCACAAGCAGGCTCCTTAAATAAAAATAAGACGATCATCGACACCCAGGACCTTCAAGATCAGGAGTCCTAGTTACAGGATTGGATGAAACTGACTTGGATGAGCACTACATTTGTGATGCATGGCAAATTGACCATGAACCATAAACTTATTCTGACAAGTGTCAGATGAGAGACAGTATGGCTGATGAATGACAGTATCACAGTATTAGGTTAAAGGTCCCAAAATCCCCAGTTTTCTAAGTATAGGCTGTAGATAAAATTAATTTTCCCTCCTTTATTCTGCCCAGCGAGATACTGATGGAAAACGATGATCCATTTTACTTAAGATTTAGCTAGAAATGTTTTCAGAAACATCTTTTTCTTGGTAATTATAGACATAGGTGCAGTAGAGTCTGGTACACTGGGATCAATCAGAGATGGATAGTGTGTTTACAAAAGTAGTTTAAACTTTTGGTGGCCCTTGCTAAACTCTCATAAAGTATACAATTTTGGAACACAAATCAGATAAAATAAAATAGAGCTATATTTATAGGATCTTTAGATTAAAAAAAAACACAATTTTTTGCTCTAAATAACTGACAAGCCTTTTTCTTTTCTGCGCCATTAATTGATCTATCCTTGCCACTTCAGTCTGTCCTATCCTCTTACGCTAATTTTGCAATGTGTAAAATTAATAACATGCATTCTAGGGTATAAAATTTACATACATCATCAAAATATTTCATTTTTACGGTATACAAACTAGGTTTGTATGAAATTGGTCAACCTGTGTCTTAAAATAGGACCAAGAAAATATTAATACAAGCATATGAAATTCATAAAGCATCAATATGACACACAATTTTTAGGAGAATGAATTCACTGAAACGTTGCATGCTTCAGGAACAGCAAATTACTAAATTTACTTAGTGAATATGGCAGCTTGTTAACCGATATATGAAAAATGGAATTAATATTCACAACATTAGCCCTAAAAGTCTCCTCTCTGTCGTCAGCATTTATTGCACATGTTCTGAATTTGTCTCCAACTGCTTTATGTGAGGCACTTTCCAGTGCAATTTAAATAATTCCTTTCAATATAAAGATTTTCAGACTTCTGGAAAGCACTATCCCTCCACATTCCTAACCTTTAAATTCTGAGGCGAATATAGGTGACTACAAGGCCCAAAAGTTTGACGTTCATTACTAATGATGCGTGACAGAGAAATAGAAGAAATCATTAAAAATAGAGTTCGTACTGTGATCATCAACTCCATATTTTGCCACTGACTACCTGTTCAACATTTAAGGTATGTATAAATATAATAATACTGTTTTGTCTGTGCCTACCAACTGAAACATCCACCATTTCAATTAATTCATGTCATGAAACTTTGGGTGTCCTTTTCACACTCAGCGATTTTACATGTTTACTGAAAGATTTTTGCTTGATCACATTTTGAACAAATGCTGACCACTTTTACATCAAATTTTCTTGAATAAATTTTACTCTGTTAAAATGCTGGAAAATCTGCTCATATTTCTAGCTAGTTACTCAAAAAAACTACTTGCAGTGCTTTTTAGGAATCTCACATAATGTGAACTCCAAATTTTACACACCAACACCAATTTATAAAGAGACTCGTTGATCTGAGGCCTACAACAATGAAAGGGTAGAGAAACAAAGACAGCTGCAGAGACCATCATTCTGTTTACTTAGGTGACTGGATGAATGCCATAAGAACAAAAGACAAATGTAGGGATTACATGATATAACAGCTGATTTGAAGGGTCAAAAATGTACAAAAACTGAAAAACCCATTTCTACACTCAGTATCATATCAAGTCAGAAAATATCACAGACATTGATCTTTCCATCTCCTTATTTCCTCCTCCTCTAATGTATCTGGAAAACACCAAAATCGAATGATAACAATTCCCTCCTCCTGATTCCATTCTTATATACCTGGACAGCTTTACAGACTAGCAGTGATATGTAACACCCCCCCCCCCCCCCCCCCCNCCCATATTCCCATATTCCTATATACTTGGACAGTTTGACAGTAGAATGGTGACTTGCATCTCCTCCCTTCTCCACTCTAGATTCATAAACAGCTTTGCAGCTGAGCAGTGATAAGCACCTTATTCCTGCTCCACCCCTATGTACCTGGACAACCTTTCAATCGAGTGGTGGTGTGACCTTGCTCCCTTCTGCATCCATGTACCTGGATGTCTTATAGTTGAGTGGTGATGCTCACCTTCTCCCATCTCCACCCCATTGTACCTAAACAGCCTTACAATCATGTGGTAACATGTACTTCCTCACTTCTCCAATCCTACATAAATGGACAGCCTTCCAATCAAGTGGTAGTATACCTTTACTCCCTCCTCCACCCCATGTACCTGGAGAGCTTTTTAGCTGTGTGGTGACATACACCCCCTTCTTCCTACACCCTTAAGTACCTGGACAGCCTTACAGTTAGGAAGAGACAACTCCCCACCTATCCATCTCAGCCCCTCTCCTTCTGCTTTCCAAAGTACCTGGATAGCTTTGCAATTGAGTGGTGATGTCCCCCGGACTTGTAGCATGTATCTGTCCCCTGGTCCTTCATATTCCTTTTCTCCATTGGCCACCTTGCCTCTGGTCCAGCCTGCTTTACCTCCCTTGGAATAAAAAAAAAACCAGACACATTACTACACTGGTCACCTACTGTTCCTATCATGGTCTTATGCATATTCATAACAGGAAAGCAACAAAATTGAACTCCCTTGTTAAGCTGACCACACAGTTTGTGTAGCTGATTATCTTTACTTGTTTTTTTTCAAGTGAGCTGCCCAAACTTTTCAGAAGGAAGTCTAGTTATGTACTGTCAAAAACCATAGTTACTGAGACACACTTGAGTTCAAATGCCAAAGTTACAATTTAACATATGCAGTTATGAAATGGTACCAAGAATTCACATTAAAGAACAGATTAATTCATTAGGAAACTGTTTTCCCTGCCATGTCCTCACACAAGTGCAAAAGCATGGGCATGCTGCCATTCAGCTGGCATAAAAATCGTTTCCTCCAGGGCGCTCCACTCTTGAAAAAACATAGTATTTGATATCTTTTTAGGATTTTTTTTCTCAAAGGTCTACAGGAACCTTTTAATGGGGTTCAAGCTTGGACTCTTACACAGCTATGGCAGGACACATGAGATTATGTGTGGAATGGCATGGTCATGTAGAAATACAAAGGGCCTGGAACCATTCTTCTACAAAAGGCAGCAGAGAGCCTTTTAGCACATTTTGATATTTATTTGAGTCAACAGTTGTGTCTCTGATGTTCAGCACATGTATCTTATAAGAAGACATGGTCACCTACATGAAGAATTTTGGAGAAAGCACTGGCAATAGCTTGGGAAGTTGTTTTTCTATTGTGACATGGGTCAAGTGTATGAGTTTGTTTCTGTAGGGCTGTTTTGTAATCTCACCATTATAATCAAGACTAACAATCACTGTTTTAGTATTCAAAGGACCAACTGACTCCCATCTCCATATTTAGGGGTAACAGCATAAGAATGACAAAATTGACCGGTGAACCAGATACCCTCCTGATGGCAGTCGTAGATATCACAGGAGACACTTTTCTAATTATTTCTTAATGCAGACCTTTAGCTGTCTCCATTCTACTCTGTATCTCCAGCTGCACTAGCCAGTGTCTATCAATGGGCAGATCTACCTCCACCTTTTGAGTGTTGCAAAGATACGCCTGTCTCAATCTTTTTAGTTATTCTATACCCAGAAGCTTTAGACAACCGTATGAAAGTATTAAAAGGTAAATTTCTGGGACACACCGTCAAACTGATATTGGATATACTATCTGTTTACATCTTGTGATCTTATGTTTGCTATCTTGAATCACTCTAGCTAGCATAACTGTGCTGACACAGATATGCAAAAGTTTTACTTTACGTCTCTCTACAACACAATATTTTTACCCAATGAAAATTTGAAGTGGACTGCATCATTACTTTTGAAGTTATATTAATTTATGCTCAGTAGCCAGTTTGTCTCAATAATTATGGCTTCCAGTACACATCAGTCATCTTGTAAGGGTCACATCAGGAAAACAGCTGCATGTTTCATCATGAAGTGTGACCCTGAACAATGTAAAGTACATATATACTGTATATGATTTTTATCAACTCACAGGCCATTTTTGACACCCTTGGTGGGCCATGCCAGCAATTGGGCATCCCTGGTCTAACCCAGTCAGAAGAAGCATTAACAAAGTCGGATAGGACATTTGAAAAGTGTTTTTCCAAAACTCAGTAAATGCACTTTCGTTGAAAAATGAATTGTGGTGGAGTATTCAAAAATACATTTCTGTATTCATTCATTCAAAACCTAATTGAGCTCAAAATCTGCACTCCTTCAAATTTTACATCATTTATGAGTAAATAAAAATATATGTGTGAAGAGCAATTACCTTAACATTATTTCCCTTCATTTAAAAAATATTCAGAGACTACATACCAATTTCGGTAAAACACTCTTCAATTCTGAAGCACATTGTTCAGTGCTAAAATTACTTTACGAAAACTTCATTTTCAATATACAACAAACCAAACTCCTTCACTTGGATGACAATATACACAGTTTCATGGTATGCTTTTTCTCACTTTAGACATCTTCAATGCTATGAATAGCTACAAATCCTCATCCTGTTTTCATGTCTTTTAACTCAGTGACTTCTACTCTGCAAATTCCATTCCTATACTTTCTTATCAAGAAATTAACCCCAATGCTAATCTGTTTACACAGCTTCAGAAGTCATATATTAAACTAGCCAAACTTACCTCAAAAATGACCATCTTTCCTCCAAACATTGCCATGAAATGTGGTGGCTCTTTGTACTGGACAACTCGCACCTGTGAACATTGAACCATTTACGAACTCCATGTCACATGTCTTGGATAAAAGCAGACAATAATTTGCTAACAGAAATTTGACACACTCATAAAGTTGTTGCAGATAACAAAATGTCAAAACTTTGTACATTAGCTGAAGATTCAAATTGTCAATATTTCCAAAATCTTGCACATGATGTCATGTTTCTGCCTAATCCATCATGGACTGGACATATGTTAAACCTTCTGATCTGGTACACAAGAAGTAGTGAGAATTAATGCTAAGGCTGTCTGAACATCCTACAAATATTGTCAACTGTTTTGTCGCCTTAATGCTGTCAAATTCTGAAAGTAAAGTTCTAATAAATTAACTAAGTCATTTACATTACAAGAAACAGAGTCATGTCGTATCATCTCAACACTCGAAACTGCTTAATCAGCCTCATACTGTTCCAGGATGATTCATATTATGTAATCCCTTAAATTCAAATCAAATTCACTGTAGGTAGAAAATACTTTGGTCTTCACATCATATCATCGAAGAAAGTTCATGCTCCTACATTTTTGCTGGAATTATCCTACCTAACCTTTGTGAAGTGAGCGTCAAATTAATTCTCGCTGAAACATCACCCTTTCAAAAGTGAATAGCGACTGAGGAAGTGCTATTGTTCAATTTGTGCTTCTGCCTTATAGTTGGAGAATGGCAAACTTCAAGGCAAAATGATAAGACAGGCAATACTGGGTCACATGGTGAGGGGGTTGTGTGGCCCGGGTGCTTAGTACCATTAGTGTTAACATCATATCACTTCCAGAAAAAAACTAATCTCAACTGTAATAAGAGTATACTTTAGTGTCAGCCTTTCTCCCCATGCAGCTCTCCTTACCTGTACAGGAGCCCCTCCATACTTGTCATCCAACTGGACAGCGCAATGAGCAGCTGTTCCTTGCTCATCTATTGTAGATTTAAGACCCTGAAAAAGATGAGATATGTGCTGATTTTGAAGGTAACCAGAGAAAGTTTGGACCTAGCTTCCTATGTCATCGCCAAAGTTTTTTGTCAGAACTTTTGATCACCAAAATCATAATCTTCTTCCCTCAAAATATGAATGCACTTTGTGGCCATTCCATTCTCATCAGCCATTCACTGAAGTCAAAATTAAACTCAAAAAATGGTAAAACTCACACGCATGATTCTGTTGATTTTACATTGACCTGAACCATGGTTCATTTTTGAACAGTTATTGTTATTTTTCTTGTGCACATGTGGATTCAGCTTCTGACTTCATTGCTTAGTATGAATATTGTGTGAATACTGTGGACTCAGTCATATCAACAAATCTAACCGCACATCAGCTGGTGTAACCAAATTTAAGAGGATGCACTGCATATCAGCAAACCAAGTACATACCAGCCAAAAGTAAACAATGTAGGCTTCCCTTCCATGGACCTGGTATGTGTACAGAATGACATAACAGTCTCCACCATAAAATTCTCCATAGTGGATATTCTCCAAAGGTACCATCTTGAAATCTTCAATACGCCAGATCTGAAAGTTGATTAACATACCAGATTTGATTTCAGTGAAAGTAGTTTCACTCTGCTAGATTTTTTTTAGGGTCCAGTCATATAAATGGATCAAAACTGCACCATTATACTGAGGTACAGGTAAGGTCAATACAGCATATAAAATGTAAATTTAATGAATGCTCTGAATCTGACCAACATGAAGACATGATAAAGTCTAGTTGCAGTCTGGCAAAAAAAAGGGACCCCAGTTGTCACAAACATTTCAGTTATGTAGTGGTACTAGCCAATAGTTCTGGCATTTTGCCTAGAAAGGAAGGGAATGAAGGGAAAAAGAAAGTAGGGAGGAAGGTGGGTTAAAAGCCACATGCCCAATATACTATCAGATTTTTGCCATTCATTTACTAGATTTAAACGAAAAAGCACTCAGCACTTAAGGATCTCATTTTCCAATGGATAAAGTGGGACTTAATAACACTTCCACCCAAGCTTTTGTCATCATTAAGCTTTGAACGTTTTAGATGTGTGCAGACTAAACTCACCGAACAGTAAGCAATACAATTTGCTGCAATGCTATGCACTTGAACACATCATATTGCACACCACAATGTAAGTGTCAGATTTCCTTTCTTGCTATTTGTTAGAATCTTGCAAAGTATGAAGGCACTTAACGGTATAGATTTCTAATTCTGTAACTAACAAATCCAGCCAGCCAGCTAGCCACAGATTTTCATTTTAATATACTAATATTTCTTCTGTTTTAAACTTCTACTATTCTACTTCCTGAACATGTCTAATAAATAGTTTGTATTTATTATAGTCAGTCTGAATTATGCAACATACCTTTATACCAGGCTTGCCAACCCGTAAATATCATTTTGATTATTCTGGTCCCAAAGTCAATCCGTTTTTATTATTTTGAGGGAAAAATCTGTGTTTCATAGTCATTAGCTCCAGAACACTGAACTGAAGACTGTTCATGATTCCTAAATCATTAAAGAATGATGCAAACATTCTATTCTGTGCGTGCCACTGGTCACATATAAAAATGGACAATATTATTTACTACTATTCTGCACAACTTAGAAATGTTGCAGTAAACCTCTCATAAATTAAGATAACAGCACCTAGTTTGGCAATGCAAATACCTGGGACTCTCCAAAGGTGTGCTTAGGACTGGGTTATGGAAGCAAAATACTTATGTGAGGGTATAGCTCTAGCTGTAACAGATCCATTGTTATTAAGGGATTCTCCCGAGCATACATGAGAAGAGTCCAAGAATTTTACTGGAGAACATGCTATCAGTCATGACAGACAGTTGGTCTCAGCAAAGCTGACTCACGTTGAATATCAATACTTCGCTTGTGGAAGACCAAATGTGAACCTCAATAAGGGAATCAGACAATCACAGCAGTCTTTCTTATATAATCTAGATCTAGGCTAGGCTTGCACAGTACACACTGAAGTCCGAAGATTAAAGAAGAAAATGCACGTTGAAGAGCATAGTCACCATTACCAAAGTTGTTTCTCCCATACTGATTCCATTTTTTGAAAACCAAATTATAGCCTCTCCAGTAGCAATAACTTGCGAAAGTCGATGATAATGAGACCAAATATGACCATATCTGGCCACACAACAACCATATAGAAACTTCTGGAAGGTAGTCAACTCATTTTATCTTCCTTTTGCATCTTGCATATTAACAAAATATTGTGTACCCTGGTATAAAAAATGCATATTAAAAAGTTCTGCTGCCTATTTCTGTATTTTTCTGATTCTGTGTACAAAATTATGCAACTGTGCGAAGTTGGTAAGTCTGTTACACCAGAAAGCAAGATTTTAAGTTCAGGAGGTGACTGGGGCCATCTAATATTATATTCTTCTTGGCTGTAGAAATCAAAAGTGCAGTTCTAGAAAATGCTAATTTTATGGCTGAATGATAAGAGGCAAATTGTTTAAATTAATGATGTATAATGTCCAAATCTCTTCCTACATCCCAAACATCATCGTTAACATCCAGTATCAAGTATTATCCCATATTTCATGAACATCGTCAATGCAATTCAAAACAGGCATTCTCTCAGAGGTGTGTAAAATGACTGAGGCCACTTTCAAAGTCCAGTGATGATAAGAATGCCCTTAGATTATCTATAATCTCACATGTCCTGTATCCCCTTGTAACCCATGTTTTTCCAACCCACTTATCGTTACCATTCTGATCAGACCTCGTAAGCGCCAATTTTTTTCCAAATAAGTCCCGTGTTTCATCGCATTCACCAGTTCATTACACGCATCATGAGATAAGCGAAAATTGCAAAAAGTATTTTATAAGGTCACAATCAATAAAAAACAAAACACGAATATCCCCTGCCCATTGTATGCCAATCTGATCAAATCTCGTAAGCGACAGGTGTGGTCGTTACGTGGTCTCATCAGACAAGAAAGCAGCCAGGCTTAAGAGTTACCGGCGCTTAGGAGGGTCCAAGCTGGGCCGGGCAATGTCTTCCCGTATTGTTGCCGCTATTCATTGCGTTTAGCTTTGAAGTTTTTTCACAAGCATATTGCTCAACTGCTATATCACCAGGGATTGGAGTGATCAAACAGGTTTGGTCGTTATATGGCCTAACTAGACATGAAAGCAGCGAGGCTTAAGTCCACGCTGGGCCGGGCAGCGACTCCCCGTATTGTCGCCACTTTTCAAAACATTTGTTTCTAAATTTTTTTGGCACCTCGACCATAATTATGTTCAAGCGTATTGCTCAACTGTCATATCATCAGGGATGGGAGTAGCCAAACAGGTTTGGTCATTATGCGGCCTAACCAGACAAAAAAGCAGCGCCGCTGGGCCGGGCATCGTCTCCCCGTATTGTCACCGCTTTTCATAACGTCTGTCTTTGAAGTCTGTTGGCACCTTGACAGTATGTTCAAGCATATTGCTCCATTGTTACATCACCAGGGATGGGAGTGGTCAAGCAGGTATGGTCGTTACATGGTCTAATCATGACATGAAAGCGGCAGTGCTTAAGACTAAACTGCACCGAGCAACGTCTCCGCCTATTGTCACCGCTTCTTATGTTTTGTCTTTAGAGCTTGTCGGCACCTTGACGATGTGCAAGCGTATTATGATTACTGATATAAAGTATCGTGCACTCGAAATGAAACTCAGTCTCCAATTGGTTGAAATCTGAACACAACGACTACTGTTTTCATAGCAAGAGTGATACATTCATTTCATCGCCTTGCTGATTTATTACACAAACCTGAGACACATCAGGATCTTGTTCAAAGTTAATGTTGCAAGAAATACTGTGTCATGGATCCTTACAGTCGTGGGAAACGAATCCTCAAGTTGTCGTTGAAACAAAATGAACCTCAACGCGAATATGCTTCTAAACTACATTCAGATGATCCATCTCTTACTGGTTGCAATTCACCGACATCGGAGTGCAGCAGAGTGGTAAAGGGCAACGATGTGCATTCCCCCGAAGAATCCCAAGACCACTCGTTTCCATTTGTCGACAGCAGTCAGCATAATGGTGACTCTTTGACCACACTTGGTGAAACAGCGGAACCCTTGGCACAAGAGCTGTCATCCAACCTATCACGTCTCGACACCTCCACGAATTTCAGTCTGTCGTCATCCACACTCAACGTCCTCTTGAGAGACATTGATGAACAAGGCGATGAGCTGCAGGACATGTCATTCTCTGCATTCAACGGCAGTCAGCTCAATGACTCCATGCAATCCAAGATTACAGAGGAGCCGCTATCAGCGACTGCAGCAGAGCTACCAAACTTTGGGGCGTCTGCACCTGCCCACGTCATCACAACATGCCAGCCAGACACAGGGCGTCTTCAACTCCAAACCCTCAAGCTGAACCCTCTACAACTGAAATACCTGAGACTTCTGTGACAAACAGAAAGAAAGGTGCCAATGAATGGAAACAGAACAAAAGGACAAAATTACGTGAGCAGGGTCAAGCTTATATGCGCGATGGAAACAGATTCCTGCTCGCCAAATGAAGGAGCCTTGCTCCTGTAAGAGCACAGGAACACGGTGCCAAGATTTGTCTGAAAGCGACCGTAAAGTTATGTTTGACTTCGTCTCGTCCCTTTTTTGGGGGGAGAAAGTGGCTTTCCTCAAAGGACCTATTGAACATCAACTGCCAACCAGGAAGAGAGTGTCCGACTTGTCCAGAAGAAATTGAACTATCAAGTATTATTTGCAGAAGGAAGCCGGCGGCACGGTTCCTGTGTGTAAAAAAAATGTTCATTAACACAACTGCCCTTGGAGAGTGGTACATCAGGAGCGTCTTAACAGAGAGAGTTGAAGACCACTCAGAAGCAATCTCTTCTGCTGCGTCTACTTCAACATCTGATGACAGACCTAGCAATGACGGACGAACTTACTACAGTCGAGCCGCTGAAGATAAATCTTTTCTTGTGGAGCAATTCTTTAATCAGCTACCTAAAGTGCCTTCCCACTATTGTCGCAAGCAGACTGGGAAGCTTTACATTGAGCCGCTCTTCAACAGCCTTGCTGCACTTCACAGAGAGTATGTCACACTCTGTCACCAGCATGGCAGGACACCACTGGGAATAAAAGTGTTCACGGAAATCTTCGACGATGAAAACTTTTCCCTTTATAAACCAAGAAAGGACCAGTGTGATGTTTGTGTGGGTCACACAGCAGGAAATATAGCAGATGAAGTGTGGGAGAAGCACAGAACTAAGAAAGCCAGAGCCCAGCAGGAAAAGTGCGATGACAAGAATCTTGCAGAATCTAGCGACGGGAAGGTGCGTGCACTCACCATGGACTTACAGTCAGTGCTTCTGGCACCGTCACTGAATGCATCGGCACTTTACTATAAGACTAAGTTATCTGTGTATAATTTCACAGTCTTTGACCTGGCCATGAAGGACGTGAAATGTTACGTGTGGCATGAAGGTGAAGGGGGTCTGTCAGCAAATGATTTTGCATCTTGCATTGTAGACTACCTTCATACGAAAACAGGCTGCAACATAGTGATTATCTATTCCGATGGTTGCGCATACCAGAACAGAAATGCAGTTCTTGCAAACGCCATCTGTGACTTTTGTTCCAGAAGTGGTCTCACGGTGGAGCACAAATACCTTGTGAAAGGCCACACGTACATGGAGGTTGACTCTGTCCATATGGTTATTGAGAAAGCTCTCAAAGACGCGATCATTTCAGCGCCTATGGATTATGTCAATATATTTCGGAGGGCTAGGGTGACTGGAAAACCTTATAAAGTGACCTATCTAAATCATGAATTCTTCAGTAACTTTACCAAGGCTGGTTCGTGGAAAAGCATCAGGCCTGGAAGGTCCGAAGGAGATCCTGTAGTGACAGACATTCGCTGTCTGAAGTATTCTCCAGATGGCAACATTGAGTATAAACTTTCTTTTGACGACCCTTGGATTGAACTTCCAAAACTCAGAGGTCATGAAACAGTAAACATTGAATCACCAACCAAACTGTATGCTGGACGTCTGAAAATTAAGGAGTCGAAATTCCTGTTGCAGGAACTGAATTCCGTGATTTTGAAGGACTACTGGTCATTTTATGATAACATGAATCATCAAGTACAAAATGTGTCCATGATTGTAGCTAAGATGTGTGTGTGTGTGTGTGTGTGTGTGTGTGTGAGAGAGAGAGAGAGAGAGAGAGAGAGAGAGAGAGAGAGAGAGAATGGATATTTATTTACGCATTTTACACCTCATGTGCAATGGATGAAATGGATAATAAAGTACAATATTATTATCTCATGTTGCACTTCTTAATGCCATGTTTGATAAGTACATAACGATGTTTCCATAATGTGTGTTAGCAATCTTGCTCTGTTTGTTATCGTCCGAGGTAACTTTTCTTTTCTATGATCTCTCTTAGTTTATCTCTTTCTCACCTCATCTTGCTTTACCAAGAAATTCATTCTTACACTGTAAGATGTCGCTTACGAGCAGCAACAAACCACGGGAAAAAAATCTAATCAGATCTCGTAAGCAACACGGACGTCGCTTACGAGATCTGATCAGAAGAATTTTGCAAGGACAAAGCTCGTAAGTGCCATTATGTAATGCCTATGACATGTTTTAAAAAAAAGATAATGTCTGTGCTTTAGAAATCATTTAAAAAGATTTGAACATTTGGAACAGCGGATAGCATCCTAAACTAAACGAGAAAATCAGTTTTTTACTTCTCCTGTAAAATTTGTCTCTCAGCACTTACGAGGTCTGATCAGAATGGTAACGTTATGTTGTTTCACACTGTCATAATCATGTTTACATGATGGTTACAAGAGAACCATTAGAAAATAGTACAGAGTGCTTCTCAACTCCAACTTGCTCTATTCTGGGCATCCTACAGATGGCAAGTGTGAACAGACATTAAGTTCAAACCTCAACTTTCCCAGAACCATCATCAACCATTTGGGTTTCAGCTGCAAGGGCTGCATTACTGTGGAGAGTTGCTGCATCAAATTTTGTCTGCACTGTCTTAGCTGGGAAAAAGAAGCGACAGGTAGGCATATTGTTCAGTCAGGGGTAAAAAGCACGTAAAGAAATAATCATTATAAAGATGTAAACTTTCAGGTTATTGCTCCCAGCCAGATTTCATCATCTACATTGTGTTACGTCTTATCATAACTGTAGTAATATCCTGGCCACACCATTCAAAATCTAAATATATCACGTAGTAGCTGACTCATACACAGCAAGTCCAGTCAACAAATGTTTCTCCTCTACAGCCAATCACATCAAGCTAGCTACAGAGTATTATATGAGTATTCAACTAATATCTCTGTGACTATTACAAGTATTCCCTAGTATTAGTTATAATCAAAGACTTTACAGTAATAAGACACAATATTTGGCTTTAAAAGTGGCCACAATGCCATCTATCGTCCCCTTGCCAGAGAAGGTAAACACGACTCTCAAAGGATAGTGTTGACTACAGGCTCTGACTCAAAAGCAAACGTCCTGATATTTCAATCACTTGGTTTCTAAAAGAGGTATAATGGTCAGAAATCAGTCTTTATTCTACTGGGATTTGTTTTTTTTAACTCAATCTGTGTGCTTAGATTTAGATCCAGATTTTCGCTACAGTTACTTATGAAGTTGGAATCCTGGACTAAATTACGGTACTTTCCTTTACTCAGTTAAGCATGTCAAGGGTTAAAAAAAAAATGTCTGAGGACATACGTATGGTAACTTGGAGGAGTGTCAGTGCAGTGGATGGCTCTATTTCAGACAAACTGTCTTGCTTACATGGGCACCCCTCTTAGCTTGATATTTTCATAATAAAGTGATTTACAGTAGTATCTGATATCTTTTATTCAGGATAAGTGTTAACCATTGTACACTGCTACTGAAATATGTCCAACAGAGGTCTTCTAATTCCTTTTGAAATGCATTAATTATGGTCTAATTGCAGTTCCACTAGACTGCAGAACATGTATTTCGATCATCATTTGAGGGGAATTACTCACAGCTTCTTAAAATCATAGCTTCCCTTATTAAGCAATTTCTGTGTTATAAAGATGTATCCTATTAAAGATTCACTAAATAAAAGAAGCTATACTGTTAAAAATGAAGGGTGCGTAAAATAATTTTTCTTAAAGAAATCCTGATGTCTAGATATGAGGAAAAGGCAGGCAACATATATACATGAAAGCTTAACATTCATAAAGCCAAGATGTCCTACCACTACTCATCATTTCATCAAAGCCACTATGAGATTTAATTTCTGAGATCCTAAATACTAGCAGAAAATAATAAACATGTTTCCTCTGGTGGATTCAACTAACAACAACAAGGGTGGCATGTCTCAAAGGTCACCTATGCAATATGGACAATTGATTCAACAGCAAGGGATGATAACACACATGTGTGCAACCAATGACCAAGCTGGATAGGCTTGATCAACAACAGGACAAAAGGTGGTTGACAATGAGTAGGCTTCATTAACCTAATACTTAATGATCAGTTATATAACAACATTGATCATGCTTACATTTAAGCAGAAGATGACAGTTATGGCGTTCACAAACATGCTTTCTTTCAACACTTATTGTGTTCAGCAGATGCCCATTGTAAAACAAGCTATGTAACTAAGCATTATTGCACCAATTTACATAATTTCTGTTGAAATCATGTCTATGTTGCCAAAATTTCTCTCCTAATCATTCTGCTTAAGCAGCATGTTTTGCTTCAGTGGCATGTCATTCCACTTACATATATACATTCTGTTTTCCAGGAATCATCTCTTTTATGCAGGTGTCTCACTTACATGGGTTCTAATGTATGTGTCATCAAGAAAACCTAGCTCCACAGTATTTGTCACTAAAGAAATCTAACCCCCAACATGGGGAAGCATAAAATAACCAACAAGTTCGCACTATAATTCAAGAATCTGTTTTCACAATAAAATAATATTATGTAAACAGAAATATATGTCTTGTTATGGAGCTGTGAATGAAAACTGCAGATTTATTAGGCAAGTAGACAGTTTAATGTAATCATTTACTCCAAAGCTTTGAGATGAGCAGAACTGTAATAATCATGCACATGCATGAGCACACCTGTAACACAGCCTACCCAATATCTGCAATGAAAAAGAATGGCCTGCCTGCCTGCCTGCCTGCCTGCCTGCCTGCCTGCCCACCTGCCTGTTTGTTTGTTTGTTTCTGTTAATCCTAGATCTTTGCCAATTAATACAGAATGGAAAGGGAGGGGGAATATGATTGGGAGATAGACCCTTTCAGGAAGCCTTGACAACAAATTTCATTTTCATGGATGCTAAGGACAACAAAACACTCTTAGTGGCCAGTGCAGTACTTCATGTGTGAGTTGCTTCTGGTTGCACTAACTTCAGCAGTCACTATAAAATTGGCATGTTTTATTTTGTACATTATGTCAACCAGAGTGAAACAGAATTTAAAAAAGAATGACGTGATAACTCTGAGAATTCTACACGAGAGACTTTCTAAACTGGAAAGATTTATACAAAGATTGGTTTCCTGGGAGACTAGTTGTTGCTATACAGACCAGATCTATATGCATTAGTCTATATTAGGCTGTATATGTTCCTCTGCCAGGGGATATCAAACCTAGGCTGCGGATACATTCTATTAGGGTGTTGTACAAGTGGCCTGTCTTGTTATTTTATGGTCTTCTATAATGCAAGTATCCCTTTGCTATTACAGTGCCATCAAGAAAGGTCCTCTCTTTCCACTATATCTGTTCATAAAGAGTAAAATAACCCAATACAACCTTTCAAAATCAGCATTTGTACCATTCTGACTTACCAATACGACTCCTGGTGTAGACCTTGCCGGGTGGGGGAGGCTGTGGCCAATCTTTAAACAAACACTTGAAATCTGCAGGCTCTGCACCTTCTACTACTCGAGTAACCTTGGTATCTGATGGGTAACCTTTCTTCTTGAGGAAGCCCTGTCATCATGAATGGAGTTTTATGACAGAATCATTGCCAAATCATAGGTTGTCTATTGTATTATTGTCAAGCAGACCCCATTTATGTAGGTAAAGCACATCATTACAAACTTAAGTCACCCAGTGTGTCAGTACAACTTTCATTTATTGAGAACCAAAAATGAAATCACAAGAATGCCTATCTTGGCCCTGTCCACCTTCCACATAGCTTCATCAGAACATACAACATAACATGATCTATATGACCCCCATCCAACACATTAATTATGTGTTGTGACGTCATCTCTTTATGTGATCTGACACACTGGGTAACCACAAATATAATGTCAATGAAAATAGACAAGATGTAGCAACACCAATTTTTTAATTTTTTGCTTTTTGATTTCATTTGCAAACACCTATTTACTATCCTTATCTACATCTAACTTCAACTAGTGATGACTACACTAAGCTCCCCATGTAATCATTTTATATTCTTGTCATATTAATCAAACAACCTGTTGATTAAATAGACACTGAAAAAGCATAAATGTGACATAAATGTCTCCACCCCATATGAACAGAATAGCTTGATATCTAATACGTAGGTGAAATATTCTCAGTCAGTGTATCTTTACAGCCTGACAACCAGAATCACACACAACATTAGTGATTGACAGTATTATCATCAACACACAGTCCACATGTTTACATAAACCATATGATACAGTTCAGGTTACTTCTACAGTCTCCAAAGCTCACTTCAGGAACAACAGGGCTCAGTACTAATGGTTAAACTCTGCGAGTCCCAACCACCCCAACATTACCAAATTCCATTGTATCTTCTAAGGCAGTCTCAAGAAAAAACATGAATGACTATTACACAAGAATACCATACTGCCATCCTAAATACTATTTTGAACATCAGCAGCAACCACATCACAGAGATCATCACTAGTATGACAGCTAAAGATGTAATAAGTAATACAGAATTATGACAAAATTCATCTCTACTCCAGGGACATACCACAGCATTTCTCATAGCTTCTTTCTTCTCTTTTGGTGAGGCTTTCTTGCCAATCCACAGCCAGGCACCCGATGGACTGTTGTCTATGATGAAAGAATCCTGTCGATAAAAGAATGGTATTATAAATTCAACTTGGCAAGTCTCAATGCAGAACACACTGCAACTATTTATTGGTGGGTTTTGTTTCCCAGTGAAAAACAAGAAACTGATATTTTAACAGATGCATAAAGATATCTTCAGTTAACTTACTGGACCTATTGTTCATTCCCCCTACTAATTAAAACATAAAAGAAGAATCAATTAAACATGCAATCTCAGTAACAAACTAGAAATAGAAAAAAAAAATCAGAAAGAGTTGGGGACTTCACAAATTAAACAATTAACAAATGAGGATATTCAGAACTTTGATCTCCAAATCGCTTGAAAATGGCTGGAGCTTAATCTACACAACTATATTACTAACCAGAGTGTAGATTCTTTAAATGAACAGCTTATACATTGAGCTAAATAATTTTCCATGTCATGAAGATAAGTTTAAGAGATGTGATGTCCAGAGTGGCACCAGATGTGAAATACAGATCAGCCTCTGTGATGCATACAAACATTTTGTTAGCCTGTTTACAGGATTTTTTATCAGCCTCAGTCAAGCATGGACAAATTCATATCAGTCACAGACATGTTTAGTCCCTACTGAATTTCTTATAAATATATACATGTATCTTATATTTTGAAAAATTCATGAAATTTTGTAGGAGCCATATCTTGACTATTTGTGCACCAACTAACCCAAAATTTTGTATACACCTTCCTTATGATCTGAAGGTGTTTCTTTTGATAATTTCTTTGCCTTAAACGGTCCGCAAATATTATTTTGATACTTACGTAAATTTTCTTTGTTTCGGTGTTTTTAAATAGACCATACATCATTGGTTTTTGTGGTTTGCCCCTGACATGTTTACTTCCGTTCCTGAAGTTAAAACTAAGCATTTGTATCAGATGCTGGGTCGAGAATATGTGCGTAGTGGAGTCGATCGCTAGAGTGAACATACTCATCATTACAAAAAGGAGCAGAATCAATAAAATGAACATGACTTTGGCCGTGTGAACCATCAGTGCAAATACTTGTGTTTCCCAATAGAAAGATGCGACTTGGCTGTACCAACAGCTAAGAAACGCTTCCTCCCTGCATAGGGTAGGGGTTAATTTCTCCACTGATTTCATTATGTGTCAGTAACAAACCAATCATAACTGGTCCTTTTTCTTTAAAATTGGTGGGCAGCAATGTTCCTGATTGTCTCTGGAATATGTAGAAAATCGATTTTCCAATATCCAAATGACCTGTTCCATTTTTTTTAATGGACGTTTGTGCTCATGACCTCACTACTATTGTGGTGTCTGCAGCCAAATTGGAATTGTTTCTATATAAGAGTCACTGGATAATCGCCTCTCACTCCATATAATCGACCACGCTTCAGGGCCCGTGAATTCAAAGATCAGCTGTTGAAGGATTACAGTTCATAAACAAATATGTACACAGACGGTTTAACTGCATGGTGGATGCAATCACCGGTTGACTGAGTGACAGATGCCACGCCGAAATAGGTGTGATAAGCATTTCCTGCCCACCTCCCCCTCCCCTTGTCCCCTTCGTCCCACGCTACGCATCACCTGCATCCCCCGTCCGATAATGCTAATGCGCCGAAAGCCGTACAGTCTCCTCTCCCCATGCCTTCCGTCTCAGTGAGGTGGAGAATGTAAACATCGCATTGGTGGATTTCAGCTAGATCAGAAAACGTGTCATGTGGATGAACGGTCGATCCCGACCATGCCATATTACTCCTAATTGTCTGTTGGGCTACTCTAGGTGGCCAATGAGAGAGACGGCGGATATCAAACATTTTGTGCATTACATGCCATCAAACTCGAGTCTGTCCTGAGTCTGGCGACGAGAAGGTGTCAATGCATGACATCCAACAACTACATCAAGGAAATTTAACCCCATTATCAAAAATATGGCCTAAATTAACTTCTCCACTTAATGGCATCTCTGCTTAATCGCCCACTTTTTCCGTGATCCCAAGGAAGGGCGATTAAGCAGAGTCGACTGTGTGTGTGTGTGTGTGTGTGTATATATATATATATATATATATATATACATATATATATATATATGTGTGTGTGTGTGTGTTTGTCCTGAGTGAACAATAACAACAACAACAAAATTACATCAATTCATCAATTCAAAGTTCAATATTGTCAATAATTCAGCAGACAAAATATCAAAAGTATATGTAAATCAACAGTATGCAAGATATGCATCTGAATAAAAAAATCTCTGTACTTCATTTTTGGACATGTGTTCTAAATATATTTCAATGTGACTAAAGTATGACATCTAAATCTTGGTCAGTGAAACTTGCAACTATAATTAGATTACATACGTATGTTACTGTGTCGCAGATTTCATTCCAGTTGTTTTGAAACTCTTGAAGTTGTTGGATTTTGAATTAGTACACTTTCTTTTTGTTTCTTTTTGATCCTCTGGTATCCAGACTGCCATGCATCAAAGCTCCTTGAGATCACCTCAGTACATATTTATGTAAGGAACAGCCATGAACACTTGCAAATTTATCAATTGTGTCATATCTACAAAAAGATACCCGCTGCCATACATATAGGCATACAGCAGCAGCATCAATACAGACAAATATACAAGTGTCTCTGCCATGTTCTAAGATGTATATTAGCTCCTACACAGAAAGATTTGTATTTTCTAATCAGCCTTAGCACCTACATCCAGTGTAAATCAGCCTGTGCTATCATGCAAACAAATGCCTGTCAGCCTTAGTAATGCTAGCAAATGAATATCAGTCTCTTCACACTTAAATTATGCCAACAACCCAATATCAGCCTCTCTTCACATTTACATCACCCAAAGCTATGCATAAAGACAAACGTATGCCAATCTTGTCATCCATACAAAGGGATGTATATTAGCCTTTACCATGCACAAAAACAGATGTTTATACAGTACATCCATCCATACTTATACGAAATTCATGAGCCTTGGGAGGCTCAAAATATTTCATATCATACATACAAGCAAACAGTATCCATTCTTTGAATGGGACTGCTGTGCCAGAGAAGTGAATTTGATAAAGGACACACTCAGGCAACTAACATTGTGGACATGATTTGACAACACTAATGGTCAGGAACTTTGTTATCTTTCTAGGGCAAAAGTACTCAAGAGTTGTCAGCCTTATGGGAAATGAAATGGAGACATTTAAAAACCATCAGTATGACTGGATTTACTGCGCGCATAATGTAGGTCAGAAAATAGACTAAACTGACAGAAACACTCTAACGTGTTGTTAATATATTTCTCAAAATATTTCTCACTAAATATACATTACAGGATTGTAATAAAAAGCATATTTCACAGCATTATTCACTCTTCTTTTTATACAGACCCTTATTAACTTCCACACAAACATATCATAACTTATATATACAAAATTTGTAGCAGCCTCAGTCATGTGGTTAATAGTCAGATGCATAGCAATTTCCGCCATACATACAGGCATGTGTCTATCAATGTCTGCCATGCGTAAATAAAGACATACATCAATCTCTGCCATGCATATAGACATGCTATGCACATCCACCTCTGCCATGCATCCATACAATCCTTAAAATCAATCCTTCCCATGCATACAGGCATTGTAACTACAGGAAGCAGTCTGGCTGCAACTCCTTGTGAGAACACAGCCTCAAGCAGGACACACAAAACTCAATAAAGTTGATTAACATTAATAACACATGTTAATCAGGTTTCGGACAATGAGTATTGCTTGGGAATTCATGTCAACTTTTCAACTGACAGCTCTATAAATGCTTGGGAACTCTTGGATGTTAAAAGGGCAACCCATTGATTTACTTCCTCTCCAAATGTCCAAATCATAGTAACATTAATCTGATGTTGCATGATTCCTCAATCTTATGTGATAGTGAACACACATTCGGGTATATGCGACAGTGATCACATATTCTGCTGTTTGTGGCAGTGAATGCATATACTGATACACATGCTTGTAAATGCACATTCTGTTGTATGCAATACTATAGTCTATGTTGCTTGGACACAACTTATACCTCATATCTTTATTCTGACAAGCTCCAGTAGGTTTTGAACTTTCTCTGATTACTTTTCCTTCACTTACTGAAATATTGTGCTTTCTACTGAGGAAAACTGCAATCACTTTCTCTATTAGTGGAGTTGTCAATTCTAGTAGATCACGCTCTCTCAGCCCTGACATATATGCATAGATATAAACTAAATGTATTCTTTGGCCACTACTAAAACTTTGTAATAAATCTCTCATCACAATCAGTGTTAACATCACACCATTCTGCTGATTCCCCCAGCATTTCTTCAGCATAAAAACACACAGGTTAAATTCGTGCATTCCTCATTAAAAACACAGTCTACTCTACCAAGGTGACATTACAGTGAATGAGATGAACATAACATTGTCGGCATGGTAATCAAACTTTAATCTTTATGAGAAGTATTTCCCTCCATACAGATCACAGTGCCTTGTTGTACAGCTCTCCAGAGCCAATGACAGATGGTGACAACCATCAAAATATGTTACAGATGAAGACATGCAATTTCCCTGTGTTTTTAATGAGGAATGCACGAATTTAACCTGTATGTTTTTATGCTGAAGAAATGCTAGGGGGAATCAGCAGAATGGTGTGATGCTAAAATTGCTTGTGATGAGAGATTTACTACAACGTTCTAGTAGTGGCCAAACACTTGTAGGAATACATTTAGTTTATATTCATATAGATATTCATATCCATTTCCCTGTGTGCATATCTGAACTGTAATTACTGTAGACTATTTTTATATATATATGAACATAAATGTAAAATGTAGAATATTATACAGAGAAAGACTGCATATCATTAAAATGTTCACAGGTTTGCCAACATAAGACTGGAAAATGGGCAAAAATGTTGGTTCAACTACTGGTAGACTTCATGAAGTAAACATGTTTCTTTAAATCCTCAAAACTGCTCAAGACTGCTCTACTACTTTCGAAACTTATGGAGACTGAGTTCAAATATTAAATTCTCTTTCTACTATCATTATCCTGTCCTGAATTTCAAGATCCAGAGATTTCAAAAATTTCAACTTCTCGGATGTCAAATGTTTGGCACATATCAACAAGGATGTTGCAAAATAATACTTACAACTTTTATGCATTTTTATCATTGCGATGCTTAATGAATTATTTTCAGATGAAGTTTTAGTTCAAATTTACAAATTTTATTCTCAGAAGCTGTGTCTGGCCTCACTTCTGGATTATTTCCCATCATTATTTTGAAACTTTGATACTATCGATATTTTTTTATAAGAAATTGATGCCAATATCAAAGAATTTTTTTCTTATCAGATATTGCACAGCCCCAGCTTGCGACAATATTTATAACGTGTATAGGTAAACTTCTAAAAGTCATTACCAAATAAACTTACTTAATGCATGTGAAAACATTTTTAAAACACTGGACCTTGTCAGAAGAGAGATACCAGGATAAAAATCTTCCCAAAGTTGGTGATGTTCTAGCCGTGGACAGTCTAGCATTCCCATACCTACCTTGCTGAATTTTTGATGGGGCTAAAAATGATAAAATGGCAGAGGTTTATCAAGCACCCAATATTACCAACACTATCATTAAGATAATGATCTGAGATTAATAAAACCTGATTATCCTTCTCCTCTCCAATCCACATATACGATAGACTTGAATGCAAATGAGACAAAATTGACTGACTGCCATGGTGAGAGATATCTCTCATAAGTGCCTCCAAATTGGAGTCAAAATCTTTCTTAGTTTTTTCGGCCTGGAAAGCATACACTTCTTTGTATCCAACCCTCTACCACTCCACTTGTAACCTCTTCTTCAAAGCCCCAAAACTTTTTTTGATTCTTTGTTTTTTCAAGTAAGAAGTTTGCCAGATTCCTGGATGCTCAAAGGAAGCTGTGTTATTTTCACACCAGTAGGACTAAAAGTTTTGGGTAGCAAAACAAGAGAGATTTTGGATTATGCTGCATGATCAAGAAAAACATTTATGTCAGGAAGTGTTCAATAAGGTGCAAAGGAATATGCTCATACTTACATCTGACAGCAAGTCTTTGCGAGACAGTGGACCAGGTTTTACCTCCTGAATACGGAGAGTTCCATCTTCTTCTCGACAACTGAAAATAGACTGACACTGGTTATTTTTAACTTGAAAACATCCTTAAGTTCTTATCTTATCTTACTCTATAACATTTTTTTTTCAGCTGCTTCATATCTTCAGGCAACAGCTTTCTAAAAGATGCATAATCTAACCCACTAAGGAGTAAAAAGGTTGCGTTTAATACCCTACTTCAAACCAATGAATAAACTAAACATTCATTTCATGATAACCCCATGCCATGAACTTTTATTACCTTCCTCAGACAAGTCCCCATGTAGTTTGCTTCCTATCAATTGACAGATCCTCACTATCAATGGACAGGTCCTCATTATCAATGGACAGGTCCTCACTATCAATGAACAAGTTCTCACTATCAATGGACAGGTCCTCACTATCAATGAAACTTTTTACTGATCTTTGTGTTGCGCTTTTCGTAATGTCTGTCTTTGAACAACAACAACTGCAACAACAAAGCCTGAAGCATTTTCACTTCCTCAAACTACTTCCCGCATTCACTTCCTCCCCATCCCCCCACTCCCCAGCCCCTTGTAAAGCTTTCCTGTTTCTTTCCAAACCCATTTCCACATTCATTCTTCTTTAGTTAGTATTAAAAGTTAGATGGCTGTTTGACTGCGCCCCCCCCCCCCNCCCCCCCCCAACACACACACAAAAAAAACTCGAAAAAAAAACAAAAAAAAAACACAGCTTATTTTGAATAAATATGAATCCCAACAACCCCTGCTGAGAAAACAGTGCCTCAGCACCCCAGTTTCAACATGTAGTTACAACACTGTCATCCCAGACTGTTGTGCTCTCATTAATAAATAATACTGATATTACAAAGTCATTCTTCACTCCGACTGACAGCTCATGAGCTCAAAGCAAAACATTATAGTCAGATTTAAAGTGCTTTTCAGTTTGGTTGGCAATCAAGCATCATCTCCAGCATTGTTGTCTGCGTTATGGGGCAGTGCTAGTTGCATAAGAAGTCATAAATCGACAAACACTTTTAGGACTTTCCATGGGCTTTGATATCCCAGTGACACAGCCTTGGCACACTGTAGCTAAATTTGTTTTTGACACCCTTGTTGATCAGAGATGACCACTGGAATAATTTGTTGAATACTCGTGAAATTTGTTGTTGGCACTAATGCTAGAAACTGGTCTTCAGGATCAAAGAGGCGAATGGACATGCCATGTTGTTGGTAGGGGAACGAATGGGGAAGGGATTTGGTAGAATGGGTAAAATTTCAAGGCCAACAAAAGAGAAAAGAAAATAAAAACAGAGAGAGAGAGAAAGAAAGAAAGACAGAGAGAGAGAAGGAGAGAAAGATACAGAAAGAGAGAAGAAGGACAAAGGACCAAACTAAAAGAAGGTGGAATAATAGGAAATATATATGGAAAAGCAAGAAAAGGAAGGGGAAAAAATTAATGAATGCAAACATTTGACTGATACTCAGGAGCAAATGAAAAGTTGTTGATGATGAGATAATAGTCTTTGATAACATCAGAAGTTCAGAAGTCTTCAAAATGAACAGCCTCGGAGCTGGAGGGAACAGTGCACTGCACCAGCAAAACTAGCAATGACTTTGTTATACAGGAACTGTATGACGTATACTGTTTTATGTGCTTGCAGTATAAACGAGATATGTATGTAAGGAAATGTTGACCAATTTCCCAAAAGGGTAACTACAATGCCTATTCTCACTTTAAATATATTCTCACTTATATGTCAATACTATACGTATACTCTAAACTGAAAGCATGGGGTAGTTTAGGAGCACATAAGTAATAATAGAAGTGTCAGCTCAGCATGGCACTTGGTCTGGATTGTCTTCTCTATTTACATCCAGTAGGCTCCCTTACACCCTGTTACGGTAGACATGACAGTCGGGCGCGAATTGCTTTGCAACACATTTTGCGGATGGTTCTGCGGACGGGCCGTAATGGTTACAGACTGTCGGGTCACGAACTGTCTAATGTCAAATGACTTTTGTTCAAAGTAGCTTACAGAAGCAAGAAAACAACATCACAAGTGCAAATTTATCAGTCTTAACAATGTCTGGACTCTCTTTCTTTTCTATGTAGTACAGGATGGTGCAGCCAGGTACAATGCAGTGCATTACAATGAGACATACATATAACTTTCCACCAACATTTACGTAAAGAATGTCAACTTTCTGTCAGCTGTATATCCCTCAACTACCTAGAAATTCCTTGCTATTCCTGAACTACCTACACTTTCAAGCCATAAATTTTGTGCCTATCTACATCTAAGCATTTCTCAATATTTCCAGATCATTCCCTTGATAATGACCCATTTCTCAAGTGACAAGGCCCACATCAATTACAAATCCTTTGGCTATTCATAGCTACACAATGCCACCGGATGCTACATACGAGAATAGTTTTATGTTTGCTGACATCTGCCTCTCCGTGTTCTCATCCTGACCCCCAGCAGATGCAGGTTTCACTTTGTGTCGCTCTCGAATTGGAAGATGTTTCTCAAAGATCTGTAGAATAGAACAAGGAATTGGAAAGTAAAAGAAACAAATGAACAAAAAAAGTTTAATGCTTATACAAAGTCTGCTGGCAACTAAGAAAATAAAAAAACACAGCCATTCAAATTTGGATGGATTCATTTTTAATAAATATATCACTGAAAATGAGAAAGAATAATTCAATGTACTGAGGTATAAAAAATATGATTTCAATTGAATTTTGGCTGTAGGAAATTTTTTTTCTGTGCATATGCATAAGTCTCAAAATATACTGTAGCTGTTTCATCTACTGGAATCTATGACAACAGCATAATTATCACAGTTCACCAGCTAAGTTTCAAGACCCACGACTGATGACAAAAGATTTTTTAGTAAGAAATGAGTACACCTATCTGACTCACCTGTTTGGACTCATTGTCAAGTTTTTCTTCCTGTCCGTCATCCACAAAGACTATGTTGGATTTTCCTCCCCTCTCATCTCTCAGCTTGCGACAATGCTCCAGCGTCTAAAATTGTAGACATTGCAGTGAGCAGGGTGGGAATGAGGTGGAAATGGAGGTAGCATGAAGGAAGATACCCATCAAATTACCAGTCTGCATCACAGACACGTGAGAGAGAGAACAGGCTAACACAGAAAAACATAGACAGAAAACAGAAAAGACAAGGTCATGTAAGAGACAGAATATAGAGAGATCTGGTGATGAAAAAGAACTGATGGGACACAAAGAGTAATGAAAGGCCACAGAACTAGACAGCTCAATATATCAGGCATAGAGAAAGATATAAGTATAGATTGTTATGACTGAAAGTATAGAACAATAGATCTATGGGCAATCAGGACAGACAGGGGTGGAGATTTATTCTTTAAAGTCAAGGCAAGATAGTATGGAGAAAGACAAATTTTGACAGTGTGACAGGACAACATGGTTGAGAAAGGATAGAGACAGAGACAGGGATAAACTATTGAAACAGAGAGAGAGTGAAAAAGAGTACAGCAAGACTCATTTAACATGCCACTGTTTTATCATAACTCTTTGTTAACCCAATCACAAAGAAAATCTCTGTCCAGAAGCCCTCTTTACTTATTACAGTAAAATTTTACTACTTACATGAAAACAAGTTTTAAGAAACTTTTGCCAACATAGTAAAGTAATGCACTGCTGAGAGAAGACAAAGTGATAGAGATAGGAATAAACAAGTCATTATCGCAGCAGTTTTCCCATCCCTGATCTGGCAAGTGGAGATTAAATTGGTCAGAAGGTAAATATATTGCATCACTCAACGCTGATGTCACTCACATTGATCCCCAATAACATACAATAATATTACCAATCAAGGTCTAGGCGTCGTCCACACTATGACCTAGAAACAGTGCATCTCCACTCACTGTTTAGTGCTCTCTTATGTAAGGGGTACACACACAATTTTCAGTAGGTTTTATTACTGCTACATTCGACATACCATGCTGCGACTGATCTTGTGTATTAAGTGCCATTCACAAATTTTTCCATTAACCACTCTTCTCATTCTTTTGATACTTTGCAGGATGGCAAAGAGAAAACAAAGTTCACTTTCACCTGATTCTAAATTGCAAATGCTGAGACAAGTTGATGACAAAAGATGTTCAAGACCTGAAATTGACCAAACTAGTTGCTCACAACTGTAGTTAAGGAGCATGAACAAGTTATATATGCGATGAAATTTCCTGTCTTCCGGCTAGACCGGAAAAGAATGCTTTCTCCTTCATTCTCTTTGAGTTTCTTTGTTTTTGTTATCAGTTTAACCATACAGATTTATGTTACTTTCTACAAGTCTGGTAATGTTTACTGCATGCAAAATCATTCTTCCAGACATTTACATTTCAATGAAAATAACAATTAAAAAACACAGAAGAAAATGGACAGGGAACTAGGGAGTCAGACAGAAATCCGTCTACAACAGAGCAAGTCATAATAAACGGAGAAAATTTGTCACTCCTGATATGCCTTTAGTTGTTTCTCCTCACACTGTACTGTAAATGGCTAACACAAGTCTCGTTTAACTCGCGACAATTAAGCCTAAGCCTTTCATTTTGTGTTAACAGAGTTTTACTGTACATATTACACAGCTAGAAAACTTGAAACATCTGAGAAAGACAAATCCAGGTGAAAGTGACAAAAAAGTAAAAGAAACTGTCTTGGCAGTGAAAGAGACAAAGGCAAGAGAGATGAACACCTCACCTTCATCTTTTCAGTTCGATTACACTCTGATCCCAACCACGGGAAGATAACTTGTCCCAGGTCAAGGATGAAACAGTCTCCCTTGTTCATATGTTCCCAATCAATTGACGAACACTGCAGAAATAAAAATAAGGTAAGCTGAAGTGACCAATTAGCAAATGCAACAACTTCGACAAGATAAACAAGCGAGAAACACACAATACATAAATTAAACAGTGTAGCTATACACACTACACATTGCTAAGGTGAGAATAATTACACAATAAATAACTTCCTTCAGTTCAAACATTACACTTCACTGCTATGACAACATTACATACTATTACAGTCGTAATGATCTCAAACCATACAGCTACACACTTAACATATTACTAGAGTCTTGGATGCCACAACTGTCACACACAACTACCGTTACAAACATTATAATAAACACTGCTACCTCTCAAATAACACTTTATTCACTACAGGTAATGACATCTTACACAGTCTTAAAAATCATGAATCACTGACAACATTCACAAACACTACATATCTGTGACTTTCACCTCTGAAAACCTTGGGTTTCTTTTCCCCTTGACATGAATAAGTCTTGGTTGGAAAACACCTTTGTCCACATGATGGAAGCCTGACTTAACACCTCCTGCCTTGATCCTGTCCAATGGTTTAAAGAAGTCAGTAGGTTTACAAAAATTATATGATATGGACACAGGGTCATCACAGTATGAAAACTGTTAAAGAGTCTTTGCATCTTCTCTGACCACATGAGGTTATTTCTTAACCAGTTTTGCTCAATTTGTTCAGTATGAGTCACAGCCTGACTATAGAGGGTCCTTTTGAATTTTCGTCTCTGAATTTAGGGAAGATGGATTTTCCCACTTGTCAAGTTGTCTGTGTGTGCCAGTCATGAACATGAAGTGTGGTATTGATTGGTGTATTGCTCAGTGATGCCCATTTGGCTTTTTGAAGCCAAAAGCCTCAGTTTTGTCTTTTTTTGAAGGACAGTTAGCGAAATCTCCAGCAATTTTCAGCTCAAAAAAGACATTTTATGTTCATTGACAATTTTTGTAACTCAATGATTTCTATGAGAAAGGCTGTAATCCAGATGTAGATGTGGATTTGTTTCACTCAAAAATGCCCAGAAATATGCAGGTCCAGCTAGTTTAAGAAAATGGGAGATGCCGAAGATACTTTCACAAACTCAGGAAATGAGGCAGTTAAATTTTTGAAACAACTACCTAAGGCACTCTCACATTGTTCAGGTGGGTTCATATGGAAAAACAGGCTGTATTTGTCGAGAGAAAAAACATTTCTGATCCCCAGAGATTTGTCCCATTTCGAGAGACAGAAAATGGGGATAACCTCCAAGAGTGTCTCAGAGTGAAGATCTCTTGTCATTTGCTAGATTTGTGGACATTTTTTGTTAATGAAATATACAGCTACCACTAGACAGATCTTCCAAGAATATGGACAGCATGGCACTGGATTCAAATTCAAAAGGCAGTGGGTTTGATCCCTGATCACAGTCATGTTTTAAATGCCTTGGGAAAAGATTTCATTCACAATTTTCCCAGTCCACCCAAATGTAAAATGGATACCAGGCTATGGGCAATGGAAGATAGTGTCAGAATACCAGTAATCATTGCCTATAAATGGCAGCAGCACTGTATTCTCTTCAGAGAGTTGAGAAAGTACTAGAGTAATCAGGCCAAGTGGGGTAATTTCAAATAACAGTGTGACGTCACATGAGCTGGCATTAACCTGCACTTATATAATCCACATTATTATTATTATCATAATAAACTGATAAGATTAACATGAATGTGATGTAACAGTTTGATATGTGAATCTTGATGTAAATATGCAGAATTTGTGAAATGGAAAGATTTACAAACTGCTAGAAAACATTCCAGTTAGAAGATGTCACTCTATTTAAGACAGGACCATTCCTCTTATTTTTTAAACATACTTTATTCCTTGGGAGAAATAACTGAGGAAGCGCTGTGATTCATGACCTTCAACTTCACGATGCTGCACAGGCGCCCCTCCAAGAAAGTCATCGAGTTCCACAGATTTGTAAGCTGCCACCCCAGCTTCATCCTGGAACACAAATGAAAGATGTAAGTGTTGGAAGTCAACAGAGACACACTCTTTGAAACAAGCCAGTTCCACAGGACATGCAGGTATAGCCTGAAGACAGCTACAGCGAGTTAAATATGTGTAAAGTACAACTGCATTCAGCATACGTGTACATGGATATTTTACACAGGAATAGACCGCACAGATACAATAAACCATCCACAAAGTGTAGATTGAATGATTTATAGATAAATCATACACAAAACTGCAGATGTCAAAAATAGGTAACTCAATTGGGAAGATCAAGGCAGGATAATTTGTAGATAAGTCAATAGTTTGTGGGTAAATCATACACAGACATGTAAACATTACAGACGTAGCTGACTGATAAAGTGGAAATAAACCATAAGTCTGACAAACGCTAAAGATTTCTCAGTCCCACCCTGTGTCCTGTACATGTAAGCACTTCATACAAAAAAGAAACAAAAATTTTTCTGTTTTCTACATAAATATTTTATTTGCTCATCACGACCTGATTTTAACTGTAGAAAATGACAACTCCAACTGCTATTGGTGTGAGTGTTTTCATGAGGTATATCTGTGCCTGCCTGTCTTCTTTTGAAGGCAGCCGAGATGACACAGAGTTTCAATCACCCTAAATCATAGACATCCATGGGGCATAACCTGCTGATATAGTTTTATTTACTGTACATTTTCCTCTTTCTGACAATGCATCATAATTCTGTTCCTCAAAAGGATGCTCAAAAGTATGTTCTCCCCACTCCCACCCTGACCCTTTTTTCTTAATCTACCTCTCCTTCCAATCATAATGACACGCTTCAATTTATTGTAATTTATATTTTACTTTTGCAGAATGAATATTATTCTTTCTCTCAGCACAAGAAAAATACAAATATATGCAACATAACTCTACACATAGTGTAGTACTAACCACTTAGGCCATTTAAAAGACACTACTTTTTTCATAATCTGCCCTGCTGTTATTGTTAAAACAAGTAATCTTTAAAATCCAAATATGGTCAGTCCCCAGTGATTTGTCCAGACCTCTTTATATCAGTTTAAGGGGAATTCTACTTATTCAAAGGCATCACAGATTTAGGTAAATCTTTTGCACAGATGTCACAGCACAGATTAAAAGATAAATCTTTCAAACAGGTGTAGGCAGAACACATGACACATTTAGTATATTATACACACCGCCAGGTGTAGACAGTACAAAAAAAGGTAAAGCACAAATGTTGAAGAACACAACAACACAGATACTTCTTGCACACAGGATAGACAATGCAATGATAGATAAATCTTACACACAGGTGTGCAAAATAAGGAAAGTCTCTCACACAAGTGAAGAAGATGCCAGTCCTAAGGGACCATATATATAAATTATATATAAATATTAAATATATATATAGAGAGAGAGATATATATATATATATATATAGAGAGAGAGAGAGAGAGACAGACAGACAGACAGACAGAGAGACAGAGAGAGAGACACAGAGACAGAGAGAGAGAGAGAGAGAGAGACACAGAGACAGAGAGAGAGAGAGAGAGAGACAGAGACAGAGAGAGAGAGAGAGATACACATGTCAGAATCTCACACAGAGACATCACAAGTGTAGAAAAATATTAATCACTGACATCGACAGTACAGAATGGAAATAAGCCTTATCCACAGCTGTTCATAGACAAACCCACCTGTGAAGTGTCATTTCCAAGCCAAAAATGGACATGACTGTCCAGAGGTCCTGATCTTGTGTCTTTGATCTGTGACATACAGGAGGCCAATTTCACATAGGCACTGGGAGTGGGGGGGGAGGGGGGGAGGAGGAGAAAGACTACCGAAAATATCGCTTAAAAAAAATAATCACTAGAACTGGGAAAAGGTCAACTCTGGCTGAATAAATATTACATTTCCATTTTGACTGAAACAAAAAAAAATTGAAAGGTGTATTTTGATTCTCTAGTCACATGCTGCACAAATTTTATTTCTGAAGGCCTTGACATTATGTCTTGATGTTGATATTTATACATAAACTGATGAAAACAACAGGCAAACTACTCTATCCATGTTGTATCTAAGGCCCCAACCACATGAAACGTAAGAAATGCCTACTTGACACATAGGAATTACAAAACATTATTTTATACCCTTTAAAGTTACCTCATATCTACGTGTTTACTTTTTTTCCATTGACTTTTTTCCAAGAAGGAAAAGCAATTTATGTTGTTGTCGTTTTTTTCTGGATTCACAAGAAGAAGGGCAGGATGCATGTATAAGGGAAGAACGTAGGGATGAGGAATGGTGCATGAGTGAGGGAAAGATGCATGCATTAGCAAATCTTTTCATAAGAACTACTTGCTCTGAATAAGGATGTGGGTTTGGCCATTAGACCAACCTGTTCTGAGCTTCAACCAAAGCAGGTCCAAAGAGTTCCTGCTAGAGCCTGACACATGTCTTTTTACCATTACAGTATGATTTCCAAAATTCTCTAGAATCCTCTTTACTATGCTATAAAGTAGCAGTGTGATCTGAAAGACTATGGTTCATTTGTCAAAATATATACAGCACTCGTTTCAGTTACTGTCTCACACAAGCTTTCTTTGTTATAACAAAGAATTTCTGTTATGATACAGAATCAGCTGCTACGGCAGGTAATTTATAATGTTCAAAACTCACTAAAGTCACAAAGTTCTGCGTTGATATCTTTGAGGCTCCTCTCATATTAAAATTACTTTGCAACGTTCAGCTTTTAGTCACTACCTGTGCTAGAATCAAAATTCAGCTCTGATGACTTCTTTCACTTTGACATACCATCTTTAAAACGAAAGTCAGTTTCTTCATAATGAAAGACCAAATGTCTGACCATGCCAATGGTTGATAAATGAACTTTATAAGTGTTCTGACTTTATCACCATGCTCTGCAGAATGATACACTGCCAGATGCTGGACTAACCAATGTTAAAAGCAAGAATGAAAACTTGTAAAACAAGAGATGTGGCCATAGACCTGGACAATGCATTGTCATCATTATTGTCTTAACTCTGATCGGCTGATTAAACAGCGGTAACATCATATAATTATTTCTTCGATCACCGTGAATCCCGGGAAATAGTCAACCGAGCAAGCCTTTCCTTCCTCAAAAAAAAAGAAAGGTCAACTAACAAAAAAAAAATAACTACGAAAGTGATAGAGGGGATAATCTGTCGTTTCTTAGGGGCTACACACACATTAGTGCGGTTCCCCCTTCAGATGTCAAGACATGGAAGGCAATATGGCTGGGATAACTAGCCTGCGCTTGTCATCTGTTTTGAATCAAACTTCATGATATAACAGCCATATCCCAGAAATCAGAGCTGTGCAACACTGGCACCATAATGACCTGAGCGTCCAGACTAAATGTCGATTCCTCCCTATTTTCGAAGTTGCATTCGCTACACAAAAGTTGATCTTTTTTACTAGCTGAGATTTTTTTATCCTAGAAAATGGTAAGGCAAGAGAAAGAAGTCACTTTGGACAGTCAGAAAACAAATATGGCCGTCCTGGAAGTACTTGAACGTAAAGAAAATCGGCTGCAGAACAAAATATAAGAAGGCGGCTGAATTACATGTGTTCCGGTCATATAACAAGAGAGAATTCGATAGCAGGGCAGCGTGGTAAGGGAAAATCAAGGGGGCAGTGGAAAAAAAGATATTGCAAGACATCTTGAGCGTGGGGGTAGTGGATGTAGGACGACTGGCGACAGAGAGGCTTTCCAAAACGCTGTCAGGCTCGCTAAGCTCTGCAAAGAGCACGCCACATGAAGTGAGAAAAGCGACTGGCATGTTTTTCTTACGAACACCAATCAGAATATGGTCATCAGGTTAGCATCGGCAGCAGCCTGTTTTTTTTTCACTCTTTGCTTCAGTGTGAATTTCAGCTTGAAGTCCAGGTCATAAGTCAAGCAAATAATGGATAGCAACTTCAATGTCTAGGAGGAAAACCTAATAACGGAAGTGAATTCAGATTATGAGCAGTACTAATAAGCACATAAATCTATTTTCGATGCAAAGTCCTACTATTTTCTTGACTATGTCAAGTCAAACCTTCTCTGTCCCTCTTTCTGCTTGCTCGCATGAAAGATAAAGACCATAAAGAATAGATTCTAGTATGATGTAGAGTTCTGTTTGTTTTATCTCATCCACTCAAGATCAGAAGAACGTATACACAATTTGAACGTGTGAAAATTTAAATCCTGGTTTTGTTGTGAATGGGTTGTAATCAGAATCTCTTTACTGAATTGTCCACAAGATTTTTGTTGTGTGTGCTTTGCAGGTGTTATCTCTCCTTAGGAGATGAGCAAAAATACCTTGTTCTACTTCCGGTGTTAAATCAGTAGGCCTAGGTCAAAATTTAAATCTTGTGTAATAGACCTACACATTTGCAAGTTTTCCCTCATATTAGCCTCTTAAGATTTTGCGTTTTCCCAAGATCTTTGAAACGTATCTCCCATTAACTTGACTAAACGCCAGAATTTCTGCGGCTCAGTGTTTATGGCGTAGAAATGTCACAAAAAGAACATTTTCCCATGTTCTTCGTGCCGGATACACAAAATAACGCGACATGGTAAATTTTATTTTTGTGACTCTTTACGCCATGCACACTCTGGCGTTTTAGATTCAGTAATGCGTTCGATAATGTCCAAACATCGATTAATCTGCAGAAAGAAGGGATACATCATTTTAGGGAGCTTAGCAAGACTCAAAATGTTCAGAATTTTTTTTTTTTTTGGNGGGGGGGGGGGGGGTGAGACTTGCTACACTACACGTAAAGTTTACACTTCAACTTTGAAATTCTGTTTTAACACATATGTGCAAATACCTATTTTTGCCCCTCTTCCCTGGTAAGATAAACTCATGCAATGCACGTATACAAACACCACGTAGACAGTTCAATGAATATTTTCTGACAATTCCTTCACCAAAAATATCACGGCTATTTGATTTTAATACATACACACTTTCAACTTGTGTATACATTCGTATGACCTTGTGTACATAAATACTGGGGAAACTATGTTTTCATGGATACAGCTTTGTTGGCAGCGACATGCAAAGGCGAAGTGAAGTCTTATCGGTCTGAACCAGCTAAAGAAGAAGGAATATTGAGAAACGGATACTTAATTCGCCACTGCCGTGGACTTGTCCTGCCGCAAAAGTGCTGTCATTAATCTTGGACATAGAAGCACGATATATCCTATACATGAATAGGCCTGCATGGTAAAGGCAAGTTTGGTTCACGCGCAAAAAGGGCAGAAAAGCCGTCACAGTGTAACTCCAGGTTCTTACGTAACACATCCGGTAAGAAATCAGCAATACTGTTTAATTCACTGGTCAGAAATTCTAAGCATAGAGACGTCATCTAGTGTGACATCCAGGATAGATCACCGATCATCGGTTTTATATGGTGGTCAAGGTGGTCATCATCTGATGTTATGCACTACCTTGAGGTCATGGTTGCTAAATGAATTGTCAAGAAGATATTATGAGATCATGTGTTATTCAAATAAGGAAGTCACCAGTTCTGTCCATGGGGATATACTGTGCCATGAATTTGTAACCAATCTATAAGCATTAATAAGCATACATTTTACAGAATATGCTACGGGAAACTGGCGTCTTTATTGTCCACTAATGAATGATCTACAGTCGAATGCGCTCAGGCCTGTTACGCAATTCATGAGGCCCACTACACCATTTCGTAATAAGCATAAAATTTCGCATTTTAAATGACAGAGAACACCAACAAGCAAGACGATCTCGCCTCCTTCCTAGATGGCAGCTAAGATCTTGCGATACGAAAGATTCATTATTAGTTGCGATAGGTTAATGAGCATTTGTCTTATGACAAATCAGAAATGGGAATCATTTGTGCATTTGATGTATTACACGTTACAGTATGTATGTTCATTACTCCGAACAAAAGTGAGACAGATTTAGTTGGGGACTCTGACTACCTCGCAATTAAGGTGACTTCCGGATGAACGTTTGACGCATTTTGTAAACACATGAACGATTTATGATGAGATAAATAGAAAAAGAAAAACTGACTGCCTGACGGGAAAATACGGCAAAGTAAGACAATGTGGAGGCCCGTCAAAGGTTAAATGAAATGAACTAAGAATTTTTATTGACTATAAGTAAAAACGAGACACGAAATTTTAAAATGCTCAAATTTTCGGACAGTAGTCCTTCATCAGGGGCAAAAACAAACGAGCCTCAGCCTTGACATCCGGTTCAGGGAACACTTGGCCGATGTCAGGCATTGCCGAGACAAACCTGTGGGCTGACATTTCTGTCTCCCTGGACACTCCATGGGGGACATGCGGGTCAGAGCTCTTTGGAAAAATAATGACGACCCCATGGACAGACTGTCCAGAGAGAGCCTTTTCATTGAACGTTTTGGCACCCATGCCCCCCGCGGCATTAAAATTTTCCCCGCCCCCTCCTCCCCACCCTCCCTATTTCTTCATTCCCCTTCCGCCCCTTTCCCCTATGCCCTCTTCACCCTCGTGTACGCCACATTCCCCTGTATCAAAACGTTCTTAAAATCCTTATCGTCTATTATATACTCCCCGGCTACTCCTGCTCCCCTATATATATTGCGCTCCAGCGTTTTTCAAATTGGTCTTGCCTTTTCATTTTTTTCCCGTGATGGACTACTGTCCGAAAATTTGGACATTTTAAAATTTCGTGTCTCGTTTTTACTTATAGTCAATAAAAAAATCTAATTCATTTCATTTAACCTTTGACGGGCCTCCACATTGTTTTACTTTGCCTTTGATTTATGATGTGTCAGAAAATATCGGAACTTGCAAAATATTTCACAATGGCACTCATTTCATTCTGAGCGTTTTCGTAATAAACGTGTTTGAGTGTAGCTGGATAAAATTGACACGACAGCAGTGACAAATTTACCCATGCACTGCTCATCCTTTGACGCAATTTTCGATCGTTGTCGTTTTGCCTAACTCAAATGGAAACTAGAATTTTAATTGATATCAGTGACAATGGAAATCTCGAGACTGAAATCACCGAAGAATCACTCATCGTACCTTCATCGTGTATCAATTAATTTGAATCGAAGAAGTAAAATTTGATTGGACGGATTGAAACCCCCAAACACGAAATATTGCTGAGTGAATTGATTTGTTGTTTTTTTCTTTGAAAAGGGGGGGGGAGGGAGGGGCAGGGAAGGAAAATAAGTAAAAGAGAAAGTTGCGTCAGACAGGAGATAAGCTGAGATATGGAAAGAAGAGGGAGGGGTACGCATAAGAAAGAGGGAGAGATGCAGAGATGACTGGGTTGTAGGAAAGGAACAGCAGCTGGGGTATGGGGTTTTGAGGGAATGAGGTGTATGAAAGGGACTGAGCTCGGGAGAGGGATAGGAGTGGCTGGAGGGAGACAGTGTTGTGAAGGTACTGGACACTAGAGGAGAAGGCAGGGAATGGGAGAATGGAAAGTGAGAAAGAGGGATGGAGAGTGGGTGTGAAGAAAGAGGGATTCTGGTGTGATGAAATGGGGATGGAAAAACAAGGTGCTGCATAGAAGAGGATGGGGCTAGGGTGTGGTCTTTGTTATTGGATTTCAGTTGTGCTAATCTGTATGTTGTATTATTATGAATGAAAATATATAACACTGACTGGTACTGCATAAGAAATGTTCCCTTTGGACCAAAATAACTGTATTCTTCACGTTCAAGAGGGAAAAAGAGAGAGAGAAAGCGGGAGAGCGGCTGGGGTATGGTAAGAGACGGTTGTAGGGAAGGGAAGCGGGGGGGNGGGGGGGGGGGGTTGGAGTGTAGTGGGCGAGAAAGAAAGAGTTTTAGGTGTAGAGAAAAAGACTGGCTGGATGTTGGAAGCATGAAATTATGGGGTGTGAAGGAATGTGGAAAGGACTGGGGTAAAGTCAGGAGAGAAAGGGGTGGCAGGGATTGACAGTAATGCAGACAAGGGGGAAGGAACCAGAATCTGGGTAAAGAGAAGAAGATGAAATGGGATGCAGTGGTGGAGATAGGGAAATTCGCTGGGGCGTAATGGGCAGAGAGGACAAAACGTTCAGGCACGTTGTTTAAGTGAGGAAGAATGGGACGTGATGTGGATGAGGGAAGAGCAGGAGGATAATAGGATAATAAACGCAAATCTAACAAAGCTGCTGCATACCTAGTAGAGTCCAGCATGGCTTTCTCAAACGATACTGACCATCTGCATTAAAATGAGATCAGGACATCGTCAAGTGGATGTCACTGGTGCGTTTCAAATATGGATACAGAAAAAGGACAATCATGCTTTAAGCAAGCCTAGTTTACTGAAGGTGCTAAGAATTCATGACAACAAAGCGTTTAACTTCTTCAGATTTATTTGGCTGAGGTTAAGATTTACAGACACCACTCACATCTAACACACGCGTAAAATGTTTTTCCAGACAGACTAGACTATATCACAACAACTTTAACAAAATCCCAAGAAATGTGTCTGCTTGGGTAAAACGGATGACAAAAAAATGTTCCATGAATAACACAAGTAATGATAAAAACACATCATGAAAGCACTTTGAACAGATCGGTTTGATGAGTTGCATGTGTGTTGACAACACCCATGAAAGAGAAGGCTACGTTTGCTAGAAATAAAGCATGCTGGTGTTTTAAATATTATCTCGACTGCTTTCACTAGAATAATGGAAGCGTTCCAAGTTTAAAACTTCTCTGCAATTTCTGTACTGCTCATCATAGAAAACTCCCCACTAGAACAGTTCCCATTTCGAAACTTGGACATGCGTTGAAAAAAAAAAACGATCTTTACGAAACCCACGAAATAATCAGTACGTGTATTTAAATCGATGACCGGACAATACTGGAGTGGACACATGTAACGACATATAGCAATTTTTTTTTAAATAAAGAAATATTGCGAACGTTTCAAAGTAGGCCCAGGAGGAGAGTTACTTATGACTAGCAGTATATATTTAAAGAAAAGCTTTCATCAAAATAATAGATATAAGGGAGCTGACCAAGGTATATAAATATGTGTTTGATAAATTAGTGACGGCCAATCACCTCTAAGCATGCCTAAGCAAATGGCGTGTCCTTTTTGGGCAGTGACTGCTACAAGGGGTCTAAAGATTAAAAAAATACAAAATAAAAACTTCAAACGCCACTTTCATGATAAAGAGGTGCAACAACCGTTTAATAAAAACAAATGCAAAAACGTTCCGACTACAGGGAACTGAGATCTTCCTCTAGGTCTGTGAATGCAAGCATTAATAAACAAAATTCAGCATTGCTACACTAAGTTCAAGCAATAATAAACAAGTTCGAAGCCTACAATGAAGAATCAAACGGTGACCTGGGAACCAAAATGATTAGCAGATCTGATAAAGAAAGTGTTAAAAGAAGGAAAAACAAACTGGTAAACATGCAAGTATATAACTGTTAACCTGTGATCACATGGCCTTCCATACAGTCTCAAGTAATTTCCGTTTTTCTTACTCCAGTGGTATTCTGCGCCCGTCAATTCAGGCATGAAATCCACTCTTAAAATGGAATAGCCGCACGTACTCGTGCATTTTCAATATTGCTAATGACCTTGCCCAGTGCGCCACTTCTGCGCATGAAGTCTGGCAGTTCATAGGCCAGCTGAAAAAAGATCTTACTGGCGGTCTGACACTGTATGGAAGATCACATGCACATGAATATAATGTTGTTGATAAATGTATCCGATCACAACTCTACTCTCAGCTCTGCCTACAGTTTATAGAACTAAAACGAAGCTGTAACTCCGAAGCTGATAATATAAGCTGGGCTAATCTGCAAACTTTTCAGTGGTACTCTCCAATTTTTTTTTTAAAACAGGCCACTCGAATGACATGGGTTTTATTCTTACTGTTTGAACCGTTGTGAAATAAAAGGCAATACTGAATATGTGTAAACATTTTTTAATCCACAACCCAAACATCGAAATATATTTCCGTTTCCAGCGTTACTATTTTTATTTAATTACTGTACATATATGCCGAACACCGATGCATCACATTACGTAAACTGACTGGATGACAAAAATGGAATCTTTTGCAAATAAAGCGACCTACATTATACTTTCGCATACATGTGAACGTGTTCTTGAAAAGACGAGAAGAGACGTGGTGCTATAGGAATGACATGCTGGCTTCTTACTAGTATCTTCGCTCATTTGTTTCATCATTTATTGATCTCTTTTCTTTATGTTGTTGTACTTCTTCTTCGTCTCTTGTTGTTGTTGTTGTTGTTGTTGTTGTTGTTGTTTTCCTTAATGTAAATTTTCTTTCTTTTCTGGTAATTTTTAGTCTGTTTAGTTACTTTCGTTTTCATTTTCCTTCTGTCCCTTATTTGCTCATCGTTTCTATTCATCTTTATTATTTTTCTTAGGAACAACTTTGGTGAGCCTAATGGCTTGGCATCCTTGGCCAAGGAAGTCAAGTGGTGCAGTATCTATGACTGACCAGTTAGGAGCAGACGGACGTCGGCTTTCATCTTTAATGAAATTTTCATTGCTTTTGTATTTGTTCATGAAACCTGAACTTTCAGGGGACACTGTGGACATTTCGATCTACGTTGTTTTAAACACATTATTTTATTCTCAATCCTAAAAGGATAGTTTAATAAAATCAATAAATGTTCCAAAACTGACGAGCTTTGAAAACTATCTTTCTTTAACTATGAATTATTATTTTGTTGCATAAGAACTGTGTATAATATCTAGACTTCTAGACTTGTTGGCCTTAAGTGTGAAACCTATCACAACCGCTAAAAAAAGACCAGCCCAGCTTTTGTATACATCGTCACCTCAATTTACAGTCTTCCTTGTCCATTATTAAGCAAATCGTGGATTCTCCCAAGGACAGTACTTGTGTTACGGTTAGGAGCAAGGCTGGATCCAACAGCTCTACCAGAGAAGCTCTCCTCCGTACCCCTGCCCCTAACACAAATTCAAGTACACTTTGGGAGAGCTCCTGGGTGATGCCAAATGGACATACAGGTAGAACACAATGTAAACTGAGATGACGACATCTCGTAAGGATAAAAGAGATAAAACAACTGCGGTGAAATACCTGAATATCAACACCTTTCGGTATTTGTCCATCTTCAGCAATCTGTTATGTCAGTTGAGGGTGAAATCAGTGACAAGAGGCCTTAACACACTAATCATGTTTGCAACAATCAATATGTATGTCTGCACCCATGGAGTCACTGCAAGTTTCTCATAGGGACGTGACCTGTTTCCTACAACCCCAACTGTCTTCCTGGTGACAATCTGTCTGTCTTGCTGTTTCCCTGCCACTGCGTCTTCCTATGTTTGCTTACTTACTAATCTTTCTTTTCGGTCTGTCTGCATGTCTGTCCGCCCGTCTGTCATCCTAGCCGTCGTTTTGTTTGTTCGTAAGTCTGTTGGTCCGTCTGACTGCGTTCTGCATGACTGTCAGCCTGTTAGTCTCTGGGCCAATAGTTAATGCTCAGTATCGTTAGTGAGCGACTAAGGATATCTTTTTTTTTTAAAACACTGTGAGGATATTTTTGGCGTTTTGAGACAATGTGCTATAAAAATGTGAATCTACTACACAAATCAGTTTAAAACATTCTACCCTTAAGCCCAATATTTCAAAAATCACAAAGAAAATACATGTGCGTTCAAATACAGTTATAGCTTTGCACTGTTCATCTCACTTAAGCCGTGGTATTTTTTTTTCCAAAAAGGTACCTATGATCGTCAAAATGCAATAACTTAGAAATAACACAAGAAATTAGGCAAACAAGCAAGTTCGTATTCTCAAATTGTTCAGCTTCTTACATGTAGGTTCAAAAGGTGTCATAAATTCCTCCAGTGCTGTTCCGATTATATTCTCTCTCTCTCTCTCTTTTTCTCTCTCTCTTGCTCTCTCTCTCTCTCTCCCGTTCTCCCTCCTTCCTTCCCTCCCTCCCCGTTTCTCTCCCTCTCATTTTCTGCATCTTCGTCAGTGGATCTATTGCCATGTCTGCATAAAACTTCTAAGCTATTCTAATTCAGTGCGACCTTGACCTTTGCTATAACAGGAAGTGAGACAAAAATAACAAAATTATATTACCAACTGCAAATACCAAAACAGTCAAAGCTGTTCCAGGCGCACGTTACTTTGAATGAAGTTAAATAGGTACAGATATGTGAGTTCGAAGTGTCTCTGATCCATCGATCCGTCTCCACGACACAGTGTGGGGTAGCGTTTTTGAATGGAGCTGTCAGATACGACCAGAAATGCCTCTGTCCAAAACGTGCTGTAGAGATATTCGAGTGCCATACAGAAGTTCAAAATTTCGCTAGTGTTTACAATACCCTAAGCCTACTTTCGTGTGGCTTGGATATTTTTTCAGCAAAAACATATCTAAAATCTAACTTCATTTTGTGATTTGGTAAACCTGCTAAACCAAGGAAATGGAATCGTATCTTGCATATTTTATGTCTTTCGCCTTTTTCTAGAGTACATTTCCCCAGCGAGGAGAGGGCGATGTGGGGACAGAAATGGATTGTCTTCGTCATCGCTGTTGTTGATGTTGTTCTTGCTCGTGTTGTTCTTGTTGCCGCTGCTGCTGTTGCTTTTTATTATAGTTGTTGTTGCTGTTGATTTAGTTGCTGTTGTTGATTGCACTACTGGCGTTGTTGTGGCTATTCAAAGCAAACTGACTTGTTTACATCATCTTGGCTGGACCATAATACGCAGGACGAGCTAAAATATTTATGTTACCGAAATTGCTCCCCTGGTTTTGAGGAAAGACTGCCTCCTCGAGCTTCAAAAACAGCGCCTAACTTTTATTATTGTTAAAAGATTGGTGAATTATGTGTGAGTACGAGAGCAGTGCAACGGGTCAAAGAAGGACAATGGACGACATGGGAGAATGCGCTGCAAAGATCTCTGACTTTGAAGGACATAATGGCACATGGCTCCACTGCGATTAAGCTTCATCATCAGGTCAGTGTACGACCTTTTACCCACTGGTGCAAACCTCAAGATATGGGGAAAGACCACAGACGCTAAATGCCCCCTCTGCAATGGAGAGCAAACCTTGATGCATGTGGTATCAGCTTGCAAAGTAGCACTGGGCGGTATATATGGCGCCACAACAGAGTCCTGCGGGTATTAGCTGAAGCCGTCGACAAGGCCAGACAAGAGGTAAATAAGAGACAAATAGCCATGTTTGTTCCAAGGTACTTCCTCCGCGCAGGGCAGGCAACCAGCAGCAAATTCGCCACCAAATCTGCCAGCCTTCCGGTGGCAACAGTGTTGGATAGTACGGACGACTGGGAAATAGCAGTCGATTTGCCGGGCTGTCAGATGAACTCTGAGGCAATCCGAACAACCAATAAGACAGCAATCGTCGTGCATTCAGCAAGCTCAAAGCAGATGCTGACAGTGCCGTTTGAGTCCAGGATGGACGAGTAGCATGCCTACAAAACTGCCAGGTGCAGTGATCTTGTTCTCGAAGAGCAGGAATAACGGCTAGAGTAATGGCTGTGGAAGTAGGGGCAAGGGGAATGGTGAGCCCTCGGTCTACGACCTACTCAAGTTGCTCGGAATACGAGGACGGGCGCGATCACATACTCTGAAGGATCTGGCAGAGTCTGTGGAAAAGAGCTCAGCATGGATATGGACCAAGCGTAGTGAACAATGGAATGTTGCACAGTAAGTTTACATGTACATAAAATGCAACTTCCACTATGGCTTCATGGTGGCAGAGATGATATGAAGCAAGGAATTAGGGATCTGGAGGCTGCGGGTTCAAATCCCTCCCGAGGCGGGGAAAAAAATCAACAGAAGGACACTTGGGAGTCATGACCCAAGTGTGACCCAGTCCCTTTAGAGTGTCAGGAAGTAAAAGGGGCGAAACACTTGTTGGACGGAGATATCTTTCTCTGAAGATCTTCTGTTGCCTCGAGTAAGAGAGTTTCCAATTTGTGTCCGACCAAGAATGCAAATTTATAATTAATGTCACCACTTGGCCATCATGTTACGCCACCAGCAGAATATAATGGTTTGTTCTGAAAAGTTCAGTATATTAGGTGTAATGTCAAGGTCGCACAACGAAATTCCATTTAACCAGCAAACTGCAGCTATCTCACTATTTTTCCACCCAATATACATGTAATTCCTACTTTTCTCTCTTCTCTCTCTCTTACTCACTCTCCCTGCCATCCTCTGTCCTTCTTTCTTTCTTTTTTTTCTCTCTCTCTCCCATATATATATATATATATATATATATATATATATATATATATATATATATATATATATATATATATATA
>JAWQUT010000070.1:1841928-1852382 GCA_033807755.1 Ellobium chinense
AGAGAGAGAGAGAGAGAGAGAGAGAGAGAGAGAGAGAGAGAGAGAGAAGTCTAATTGCCAATGATTTAAAAAAAAGATCAGGCCAAAATGTTATAGTTCAAATTTGACAATTTACATTGCTTGTTTTAAAATTAGACTACCTTTGAAACTCAAAGAGTGAAATTTGGACAGTATCATAGGAAACGGTCCTTGGATATAATATCTAACATTACAGATTGAAAGGTACCAGAAGCGAATCGGGGTGGAGTTCTAACTGCATCACACCATGGGTTTTTATCCCTAATATTTAAAAGATTTTGGATGATCGACTTGCATTCCCAATTTTATCTTACTGAAAAAGGGTGGCACACACACCCCAGGCCCTCATCTTATTAAATGGCCATAGAACAAGAATGTTCAACGATGACAGCTGGCATTACATGGTTTCTTGATCAGAATATCTTCTTTGACTAAACACAGCATTTTAAAAAAAATGGTAGACCTATATATGGTACCCCTCTTTCAGGTTCTGATGATAAATAATGTAGCCCGCAGTTGGAGTGAAAGGCTATGAAGCATCCTCTCCTTCCCCTCTGCCGCACTCACACGAACACCATCTCGTAAGCAAGAGTTTCACTTTCATCTTTGACAAGATGTTAGACATTTTTTTGTAAGCCTAAAATTTGTAATGGTTTAAAAGTGGACTGGATAACTGTTGAATCTACTTTATTATTTAATGAAGATTATTAATCACATTTTTCATGTCTTAAGTTAAATATCTACAGTTAATCATACAAGTATGCACTCCACGATAGTCTCCTGTCTTATAATCTAGATGACGTGTTTTCATGTGCTTTACTGTAATACTGTATATTCAAAATATATGAAAAGATTGAAGTTAAAACAGACAGAGGTAGTCATAAGCTTTTATAAAAATGCTTTTAAATCTTGTATATCTCTCATGAGGAATTTTCTATGAATTGTTAAAGATACCATTTCTTGCTATTTTTCACAAACGGGCTTACTCATATGCCAAGTTTTATAAGATAAAAGAACAATGTGTTTTCTTATATGTATAGAGCTTGAATTAAGCTTTTCAATGATGTATTAATTTGGCAATTGTGTATCTTCTGTTGTTAACTTTTTATGATTTTTCCTACTTTGGTATTTTTTTCTATATTTGACCCCCTTTGTCGATTTTTGCGAAATTGACCTTCGGCCAATGTTTGACTCAATAAATCACCACCTTCTGATTATTCCGTAACTAAAAATATTGTATTTGTTGTATGTACACATGTCTTTGAATTTCTTGAGTTTTGTGGTTTTCTGACCAAAACATTTTGAGATGTGTCCCTCCAAAAATGGCAGTTTGGCTTGCGGTGCTTTTAGCGTAAAAAATTACATTTTTGAAATGGCATAACTTTTGAACAAAAAATCATAGAGCCATAAATTTTGTATTAAAATGCTCAGAATTAAAAGTTACATACAAAAAAAAGCTAGAACCATGGATAAATATTGAGTTTGAAATTTTAGTTTTGAGTAGCTACTATAAGTGAATATGGACAAACTGAAGTGCAGTCTCATTCATTCATTCATTCATTCATTCATTCATTCATTTTCATTCATTCATTCATTCATTCATTCATTCATTCATTCATTCATTCATTCCTTTTTACTCAGTTATTCGTTTACCTATTTAATGCTCATTTTACTATTTTAGAGATTTACAAGACTTGCCATTTAACAGTATGATCTTGCATTCGTGCACCCATAGCAACTGAGACTGACCTGAGGCCATTAGACATGGTACAGCGCTGCAACAGCCAACATGGCTCACTGCTGACACAATATAAGGGCCTATATTTTATGGAACCAAGGTATAGCGGGAACGCTTCAATACCTATCATGATATGAGATCAGAGTAGTACATCACAAGTGGCAATGACATTCCGAATTATCCGTGAACGTACACTTACCAACAAAAAATCCATAGATCTGGATTAACGCCTAGCCATTATAATTCTAGCCAGAAAAAGACAAATACGCTCGTACCGTCAGCTATAACGTCTATAGATCTTAAATTAGGTCCGCCCACAGCTGACAACGCGGAGATCAGTGAGAGTGGCACTGGAAACTACGACTTTATATTATTATAAGGTCCCAACCCAGTGAACTCTAAGGTTGCTGTATAAGCATACTAAATAAGGCAGATTTTTTTTATTCATTCATTCATTCATTCATTCATTCATTCATTCATTCATTCATTCATTCATTCATTCATTCATTCATTCTTATTCTTCGAGTGCACAGACCACAATAAGGCACAATAATTGGAGAGCATTGTTTTCACAAATAGTCTGACCTCCCCCCCCNCCCCCCCCCCCAAAAAAAAAAGAAAAGATTTATTTAAATTTTTAAAAAAGCATACTTTGCAAAGTTTCTTTTTCAAGTACTGCTGTGTGAAGAGCTGATTTTCCAGTAACTCCAAAATGTATAGATCTAGAACAAGTAGTCCTACGTCTGTCAGTGGATTACAGGGTTTTAGCTTATGGATTCAATTTGTGAGTAACAATCCCAAAATTATTACAGATGACTCCCCTTAGTAGCAGTCCATTTAATGGTAACGCCCATGATTGTATCATACATGTATTCAACATAACAGAAATACCTATATTTTTGTGCGCACTAACTACCAAAAACTCCTTTAGACTACAACTTTATCCGTGATGTTACTAGAGACTGTGATCAGGTGCAGGACCTTTGGCACCAAATGCTACAGGGCCCCTCTATGACGAGAACATGCCATGAAACTCTCACAGATCCTTGTGCAGGACCTATGGCACCAAATTCTACAGGGCCTCTCTATGACGAGAACATGCCATGGAACTCTCACAGATCCTTAAGCAGGCCCCATCGGTCCTTGGGCCCTTTCCAATGGCCCATCTGTTCCATGATTAATCTGGCCAGGCCTGATTGCTATCATGTGGAGCAGTGTGACCGAACATTTACCATGTTGGACTCAAGATCAAAGGGTCATGAGTTTAACTCCCCATAACAGTCATGTTGTAAATATCTTCGGAGAGCATTCATATTCATTCCACCAGTCTGCAAAATGGATATCTGGCTAAAGGCAGTGAAGGATACTGTCTGAATGCTAGTGATCAGCAGCTATAGTATTGCAGCAGCACTAAATGTTCCCTAGGGAACTGAGAAAGTTCTTAAGTGACTAGGTCTGCTGGGGCAAATAGTAAATGAATAGGCGCTAGACACTGCCTGGATGCAAGACTTATAAACCTGATTATTATTACGGTGTATTATTATCATTATTATAAGAAATAATTGTATCATCTATCCTCTGGAAGCCATCTGGTATAAAGGGGCATACTTGAATTGAGCATACTATGCCAATTTGCTTTGGGTTGGGGGCAGGGGGCTGTGGTGTAAAAAAAGATTATAAATCTGGGCAGAGGGCATTTTAGCATGTGACTCTGCAACAGGGACAAACACAATTTTAAGGATGAAGGGAGAAGGGAAGGAAAAGGAGAAAGAAGGCACAAGCTAAGGAAAAATATGAATTATTGTGGGGATGGGAGGAAGTGGGAATGAGGGAAGTAGTGCCCAATTTCCCCTGGTGGGCACAACATATCTTCGTCCCACTTCTCCACCACTGTTAAATAAGATGGTAAAGATGAAGACAGATAGAAAAGTGAGACCTCAAGATAAGCACAGCTGACCAGTCTAATATGAGTATGATGGCACAAGAGCCTGTATTCATATATTTGTTTTGAGCACCTCATCTCCCTATCTCTGTCATGTATAGCTGCATACTGACTGTGCCTGCTGCTCATTATTTCTGCTTAGTTTCCATCTTGTGCCACCTTCAACAGGAAGTGTGTGTGCATGTGTGTGTGTGTGTGTGTGTGTGTGTGTGTGTGTGTGTGTGTGTGTGTGTGTGTGGGCATGCATACATGTACCTGTGCATCCATGCATAATAAAATAGTGATGAAATAAAATGTGCAAGTTGCATTGTAAGCAGCAAAGCACTACAACAGTCAATAGTGTGTCTTTGAGTGTGTTTAAGTGAGAAAGAGAAAGGGATGCGCAAACATACAAATAGTATGTTAAGTGCATATGTGCAAATCATGGCCATGCAATGCAAGGTTACTTGGGCTTGTTCGAGATATTAGGATCTATTGCTGGAAGCCCTGACTGCCTGAACTTGCTGAAGTAAGACTGAATGCTTCTTAAAGCATGCAGTGCAGTTTGTGTGAAAGAAATGATCAGGAAAACGTCAGGCTATTTATTGCACGATAGGTCGAGACCGCCCACTTATGACTTAGGAATTAGGTAAGTGTTGCTTTTTGTCTTACACTTACAGTACAGCCGTCCGAAGCCAGCCGAGGTGCGGTTGGAGTTAGGTAGTTAAGTCAAGATACACATACAGTGTCTGGTTGATGGGAGACACTGTGAAACTGGAAAGTAGCTCAGGAAAGTGACTAGGCTATAAGCTCCAAACCCACCAGGTCTACCTATCCTCGAAGTCCCAGCATGCGCCATATTTGTTTATCATCAGGGTCACAGTGAATGTCGTGTCCGCGACCCTTGTAAGGCGAACTTCTCCAATCCTACTCTTAAATAGATTCATCTGTCGCTATCATGTGCATCGTTGGCACGAAAACAATGAGCCATGATAAGAGCGCCAGCTATGGGGGATGAGGTTAAACCATCACAAAAAAAAAATGTTATCACCTACCTTAAATGCGAATGGTATCAGAGAAAACGAATCACCAGCGATGTCTCTCTCTACACCGCACAACTAGCGCGACACACACGCACACGGCAGACACGGCCCGATAGCTTCAGGTATGCCATGTCTATAAATAGACGGGCTCCCTTTCGTCTCGAATAGGACCGATTCTGTCAACCGGTTTTGGTCTTGATACGTGGGCGCGCCTGGTTGAAGTCGCAAAACGGGGTGTTTTCCCCTATCAATGGTGAAAAACACTTGTATCGTGCCGTTACTGTCGTTTATGGAAGTGAAGACAGTATCCGCTACGCAAAATTAGGTCAAATTCACCATTGGGCACATACAGTTTAAAGCTTATTGTTCTCTATGATTTTATTACGGCTACTCTCAATTATTCAATAATAGCTTTGTAGTTTCCTAGACAGCAGCAGCTGCAGCCTAATCGCCAATGATTGAACGATAAGATTGTTTGGTTTTTTTAAACGCCTCCTGTAAAAGTATGATTTTGGCTCTTGCGGTCTTTATTCGTATAACGGAGAGGCAGACAGTCGATAAAATCAATTTGTTGTTAAGGAACTTACAGCAGCTTGTGTTTGGTGTGGTGAGTAATGCAACTGCTGCACAGCGGTCTTGTGGCAGTGGCAATAATAATATAGTTTATAGTATTAGTAGTGGGATCGGTTATCTTGTTTAAGAGTCTGAAATACCTTCGTTGTGGCTAACAAATCACCGTTTTAAAACGTTGCACTGTCTTGTATCCACGTGTCCTCTCTCAGTGTGTACAGTAGGCCTATATTTTAAAGCAATTATGTGTCCTGAGATTTAAAACCGAGGACTGGGTATTCAGGTTACTAGCGGTAATTTTCTATACTTCAGGCCCACACTGAGGTCAGTGAGCACGTTAAATTACATATGAATTCAAATGAATTTCTACTCAAAACGAATCTATTTAATATACTATCAGTGTGTCCGCTTAGCATTAGAAAAGTTCAAATAGGTGATACCTGCATGAAAGTTGAAATAAAATTTTGGATAAAATTCCTTACATGATAGTTATTAAATCTGACGTCGATCCAAGTTGACATGTTCTCAGGGGCGTAGCGGGGGATTTTTGGTTGATTTTTTTTCTTGGTAATCTGGCAATTACATCCAACCACATATCTGAAACCGTCGATGGCCGACTTGGATTAAAATTTCGCATAAGACAATACATTTGCTATGAACTGCCTTGATGCTGGATACACGGGTATTATAATTGTCATAAACCTTTCTGCATGCATTAGAACTTAAGAAACTATTGTTAAATAGATGCGGTTTTGGGAGCCTTCTTTAATAGCTGTTTATTGTTCCCTGCCACTTTCTTTTTGCATAGAAAATCAGCCAGTTTTGATCTTAAGTCCGCTGGAGGAAAAAAAATAGTGTGATGTTTGAAAATTTTACAAAATATTTCAGATTCGTTAAATTGTATTGGATAAATACGACAATATATAGGTAATCTCAGATTCATAGATAACATGGACGTGACGCCCCTGCATGTTCTTTTTATTATGTTTAGTAAGCGTTATAGCATTTTAATTATTACTTGCGAGACGGAAAATATTAATATAACTGTTGCCACTGGAAATACCGGTATGAAATTAGGAATAGATATTCTTCATAAGCATTATAAGTTCCTGACCATCATGTCTTCTTTCCGTGCCCGTCAAAGAAGCTGAAGGAGTTGCATCCAGTCACTGCGGGAAGAAAGCCAAGGATTCACATATTTTTTTTCTGGCCCAAGAAAGTTAGCTGTCAATCTGTTATTATTGCTACCAATGTCAGCCCATACTTGTTTAACCTATAGCCAGTAAAATGCGACAACGCGAGTACAACCACACCAGTATCAAGTGCCCAATTTTTTTTTTGCTATAATAAATACATTATTATGTATTGTCGACTGCCCTAATTTTCGTTGGCTATTCCCACTCACCAGTAATGGAGATAATCATCTGATCTAAAAAAAAAAAAGTTTATTACTTTTAATTGCAAGTGACAATTTAAAGTTTTTTGCTGTATCTCCTCGTTCAACATATCCTCATGAAAAGCCAGTTGAGGTCTCAGGCTGTTGAAATTTCAAGAGAACAGGGGGTTAGCTTAATAGCAGTCCCAGTCTTTTCTAACTTCTGACCCGAAATAGTACTGCTGAACTGGCCGGGGAAGTGACAAATGCATTAGAACAGGCCACAGCCAATGTCACCGGACCCCTGAGGGAGGAGAAAAAAAATGATGTAATAAATAGACCACCCTTATAAGTCCAACTCAACTGACCTCAGAATTAATGCGCGTGTGTAACGTGATGATATTAAGGTGTCCATAGTCCTTGGCATGCAGTGCACGAAAGAGAATGAGTATGTCTGACTCGCCGCTGTTACTGGGCATAAAGCCATGCATATAATGTAAAGCATCTCTCGCTTTCAAATATCGATACATTTGTTGTTTGATTACAAATAAATATGGCTTGCTAATAGGAATAGTGTATTGTAGTTGCTGGTTTATCAAGAACTAGAGTCGCCCGCCATTCTTGTTTTCATCATGCTGGAGGAAGGATGGATTTCTTTTCGTACTGAGTAATCTAATGTTTCATCAGTCAAATGAAAATAATGTTTCTGCTGCGAGTATGGCAGTTATTGGAGACCTTGCACTTTTCTCTGGGAATTATATGATTAAAAATACGGTAACCCACTAATACGAAGTTACTAATTTTTTTTTTCATTTTCTGAAACAGCAATACTTTCTACAATATTTCACAAAAGTTTACTATGATCGAAGGGCAGAACAGGTCTTTTTGGTGGGCAGCGGTCAGCGGGGATAAGTGACCATGAATTTGCACATTTGTACACAAATGTAAGGAAATAAACTCAGAAATCACTTAAACCGAATGTTTTTCAAATATGCCGCTAAATTAGCTTTTGATGTCAAGAGTTTAACAAAGAAATAGTGCAAAATAAAAAAAAACTAGGTTTTTCTCAATATTATGGAAATAGCACCTAAACCACAATGAAAATATTTGTACATGGAAACGCACGCAATTCTAAGGTGTAATTTTTGGCAAGTGCCATGACAGAAGACAAGGAAAAACATAATGAAAGAAAACTATTCGTCGGCATGCATTAAATGGACAATGGTCAGCAAAAATAAAAAGATAATTTAAATTTGCAGGATAGTTATTGGTGAATGATATGAAAATCCGCAATATCATGGGAACAATTTTTTTTTTTTTTTTAACATTTTCTGTTGAAGCAATACTTCTCACACTAACCTATAAAACTTTTACTGCAGTTGGAAGGATGGTAGGGATCAGTGACCATCATTTTATACAATGTCTTTCAAAGTATAAGAAATAAAATTAGAAACACTCAAACTGGGTTTCTTCCACGAAACATTCCGGTTCTGTTAAGTTAGCGTTTATTCTCCTCATTTTAACAAAGAAATAGTGCAAACACAAGTTTCAAAGTTGTTTTTCTCCATTGTACAATACCAAGCCTCCTGTACACTCAAAATGTGTTCGTAGAAGGGAATTGTTCTTTAAGAGAGTGAGAACAGCCAAAAAGTTGTGACAACCAAATCCACTGGTTTACATTCTATAACTGGACAATGGTCAGCAGACTAAAATGATATTACAATTAATTGCCTAATGTGTAATACATATGTTTACACTGGAAGCAGCGTCAAGATAAACAAACTAAATCTCTGAAGGTCTCTACAAATGCTAGCCGAAGCGGAAGAGTGGCCCGAGATAAACTGGACAATGGTCAGTGAGTTCAGTGGCTATAGAAATTGCAATTTTTTATTAAATACTTCAAACAATCAGCCTGACTCTGCAATTATTGTTATTATTATTATTATTATTATTACTACTACTATTATTTATTATTATTATTATTATACGCACTGGATGGAGTCCAAAGAAGCAACTGGGAATAATATATGTGATGTTTCAGGATAAGGCGACCAGAGAGCTAGTTAATGACATGGCTATGTGAGATGGCTATCTTTCTAACCCATAGCTAGGTTTACCCCTCGATCTGTAGCTAAATATATTGCTTGCAAAGACAAATCACATCGACCAGTAATCAAAAACAACTGGAGAGCGACATAGGCGATCTTGTTTTGCCATCCGTCAGTTGATTGTTCTGAGCTGTTATGTCGGTTATGTGTTGGTGGTTATGTTTTTGTGAGTATTGAGCGAGTGTGCGGTATGTATGCAGGGATGTGTGTGTGGGTGTACGCGTGAACGCCATGTATATTGTATAATTTATTGTAGCATTGTCATCAAGTTGTGCATGTTTTTCCAATGTGTATAATCTTATCTGTCTAGTATATCCAAAGTCCCTCGGTGAGGAAATAATTGCTGATTAACCTCTGGTATTTGTCAAAGAAGACAAATCGACAAATACCAGTAATTAATCAGCCATTATCTTCTTGACAATGAAGAAAATGGGCAAGGTCGCACTAAAAAACGCATTGACGCGTCCATTTGCCTTCAGAGCAATTTATTTCAATCCAGATCACAGCAATATTTAAATTCTAAATATTTAAATTCAAATATCAATAGAGTTAGTTTCGGAAATACCATATGGAACCAAGTTATACGTCCTTCTCTGCTGCATGCCTGAGCTGTATGGGGGAAGCTGCCAGAGTCATCTTGTGCGATGCTTCGGTCTTTTCAATACCAGTGTGCCAAAAGCATTATGGATTGTCGCTTAAATGTTTCAAGAAAAGTTGCCCTACAAGAACTTGGATGGGAAGATATTATTGACACTATAAATAATCTCAAGATCAAATATTTTGAAAGGGTTAGTAAAATGAACCATTCAAGACTAAGTAGCATTCTTTTTAAAATACTAAACTCTCACTTTGACAAGACAAGCAGCAAAAAGCCATGGGGATTCTGTGATGACATTTTTACTATTCTACAAAGAAATGGTTCGGAGTCTTTGTTCCCCAGCGATGAAGGGCGAAGTATTTTTAAGGCTTATTATAATGTAACCAGTTCAAACACCTTTTCACAATGTACACAATACGATAATGAAGGTAGTGAAAGTCTGGCGTTCTATACCTTTTTTGATGTGTCTAAAACAGAATTGCAGTCTTGCTTGTTAGATCCTTATGATTTTTACTCCATACAATTGAAATTTAAAGCTAGAACGGGTACTTTAGGTCTGAATGCGGATTTATACAGAATGAAAATGAGAGAGTCCGAGGAATGTTGCATGTGCGACAGCGGAGTGAAAGAGGATATTGTTCATTTTATGTTCGAGTGTCAGGCGTACGAAAGAGTAAGAATGCAGTTTTTAAATGATCTGTATGAAGTGTGCATGGATAATAATATAGAGTGGGTGTATTATACATTGTTAAGCCTGAATAATTTGGAAAGGACTATATTTGTTTTAGATTCAAATTCATTCTCGACTTTTAGCAGTATAATTAATTTTGAGTTATTGTGTTCCCGTGGAATGGTCAGTCCTCTGGCAACATGGTAGAATGGTAGGAGAGATGAGAAAGAAAGAAAGATAATTTTATGCGAGATACCCTTTAGACACACAAAGTCAAACTGAATACCAGGTGACTGTTCCTTTTCTACCACGAGCCATTGGCTCCTTGTGGCATGAAAAAGTGCGGATGGGACTCCGTGTGGTCCCCTCACGTCTTACAGAAACTCATGTTATCGCAGTGTCTTTCCCCCCCC